>QFEL01007466.1:0-23891 GCA_003316195.1 Neoboletus brunneissimus
GACGGCAGAGCTCGCTCAAGAGCTGATCAAGGCCCGTGCGCAAACTCGCTCATGGACCCTTCAGAGCTACCCCGGTAAAGTCAAACTGCCCTCGGACATCCTGCGTGCACTTCCGAACCCAGAAGCGGTCGCCAAGGTAGGCTGCATAGCCTGAGGAGTTCCATGGAGGAATCGTGCTGAGGAATGGTACAGGTAGTTAAAACACAATATCTGTCCGAGGACACTATCACTTGGTTGAAAGAAATTAGGGGGCACAAGCCAGCCGCGGCCACGAAGGTGCATCGAAAATCAAATTGCACACTTGCACCGTTGACGCATTGATTTGTAGGAGAAGAAACGGGAACCGAGGGAGGCAAGGGATGGCAAATCCCCGCCTGCCAAGCGCAAAGCTCCTCGAGCTCGAGCAAACGGCGCGCCAAAGTGGGTTCCTGGGCGATGCGGAGTACGAGTTTCCCGCTGACGTCACGTTTCTTAACAGGCGTGCCAAGACGCAAAAGTCAGCGCGGTGGAACAGTGATCAATCTGAATCAGAAGACGAACCATCGTCTGATGGGGAGTCGGTTCTTGATCCATCAGAGAAAGCGACGTCTCCGAGGCGCTCTAGTTCTGTGGCGAGTGAAACCGGTCAGGATAGCAATAAAGAAGAGGATGGCGGCGAACCATCAGAACGAGAGAAGAAATTCGGAAGGAAAGCAAGAGTGAAGGCCCAGGTGAGTCATAATGCAGCGCGGGTAGACCAACGGCGTTGATGGGGACGAAAAAGGAAAAGATAAGCAAGCAAGTAAAGAAGAGTGTGACGCGACCGAGAAAGTCTTGATGCGTCTGAAAAGACGCGGTATGGATTGTATACAACCTATTTCGTGTATGCTTTTGTATTGCTATGCGTGTTCTGTCGCCCTCGTAATATCTATGCTTTGATTTGTCTTCGTGCAGGTTGGCCGCACGCCGTGAGTTATTCATGGATGCTATGAACGTAATTCAAATACTCAAGGATCAGAAGGGTCAAGCTTTCAAGCTTCAAGCGTTTTCTATCTGTACGTGACACCCCCACAGCATTCCACTGTTGTATTGGATTACTCGAAAACTGGTCAGCAGAAACTGAAACAAGGTGAGTTTCCTTATCTCGTTCGTTTTGACTATACGGCAACGGAGCCACTTTGTGATGCATCGGACGATACTTGGACATTATTCGGGATTGATACCATGTTAGGCTGCCAACAAATTCTGATGGCGAATTTCTAAACCGACGTGGGATCTTTGTTCTATACGTCTTTCTCGCATCAACTCTGTCCCTGGATCCATCCTGTTGAGGACGAGAAGAAACCCGGAGCGCAAAGGTTCAAGTTGTCATAATGTTCGCGCCTGCGCTGGGATGTTATACTACCTCATCGAAGACGAGCACCTCTTGGTGGTGTGTCAGGTTGTTCAAAATTGACCAGAAGTTGTTTCTAGCCTAGGGTTCCCAGTCCTGAGCCCCTTGACCGTTCCACGTAAGTAGCGTTGCTCTACGGACGGTGTGTCGCGGGAAGTCGACTCCGAACGTGGGTCTGACCGGGGCGTCAGTGCGTGAGGAATTACAGTACGCCATCCTCAAGGCAAGGCCAACTCTATTCGAGAGACTCTTTCGTGGTCTTCCATCGCGTCGTTTATTGGAAAATCCGCTGCCTTGATGTAGTGAGGGTGAGCCATCTGCTCCCCAGAACGTTGCTGCGCCCGGAGGTTTGCTAACACGGTTTGTAGGATTCGTTCAAGTTGGTTCAACCTCGTGAGCACGCGGTTCATATCGGAATGCTTCTGTGTGTTGGAGCTGTAGTCGCGGAACCCAGTCAGCATTCGAGTTGTGGTGAGTTGCATCGTAAATTGCCTGATGACCGACAACTACCATGTCCCATTGACCGGAGTCACCAGACTGCCATTCGTTTCGCAAATAGTCCACGTTGAGAGTTTTTTGGACAAGTCTACAAAGCCCGGGTATGGCTGGTAGTTGCATTTTAATCCCTATTTCATGAGGACTAGCCTAATTTCTCACAGCAAGAGAAAGAAAAGGTGCGGGAAATCAATCACCGAGTGTACCTTTTTTTAGGGTCTTGAATCATCACTTCAAATCGGTGCGTCGCTAGAAAAAGGTATCGGACCTCTTCGCGATCTATACGTTCTGTCCATGTACCCAGAACGGCCGGCGTAGGTTGGTCTGAGTATCTCCCCTCGTGGAACCCACGGGAGTTGTCTTCAGAACGCTATCGCCGATTCGTCGACTCGTTTTTTTGCTTCGTTTTCAACCACGGCATATTGGTGATATGCCTTTCTCAAATCGGCATGCTCGTTTTGCATTCGTGACCAAGTCTGAATATTCATGTGCTAATAAAGGGACGAGTTCGGGTTGGCAAGGACGAAGATGGGGAATCGATGGCGTGCCATATAGGATGCCGTTTCACGTCTCTAAGTGCATGCATGCTCTATGTGAGTTGTTGATCTCATATGGATTTCTGGGTTAGGTTCTCGGTCTAGTTACCTTGCGAGAAATTCCTATCTGTTGATATATTTTCCGATGTGTTAACCAGCAAAGATTCAACTCTCGCACACAGGCTGAGCAGTGTGGCGTCCACGTAGATGCAATATGATCTCGGCTAGACTCTATCCCTTCAGATCAGTCCTTGGGCATGCCACTAGCGCATATATAAGGAAGCATGAAAGATACTAGGATCCTTTGTACACCAAGTGAAGTGGGCAGTGAGACTCCGGGTCGAGGTCAAATACTAGTATGGGAGAATGCAAGAGTGGATAGGGATGCGCCCCCGGTCCCAGCGGTGCCGAAGAAGTAATGTTGCTTTTAGGCGCGGTCGAAGAACGGGCGATAGAGATGAATGTATTCATGTTATGTGATGAGCTTTCTCATCGTATGAGAGTGCGCTGAAGCTCCCTGAACGCGACAGGATAGACGTGTTCCTCGTGTCAGCCACTACTGGGAGTACGCTCTACAACATGACAAAGTGGAAACTCCGTACAAGTTGAGATGCACCGTTTGACGATCTAGATGAAGCGTAGATGATGAATAGTCATGTGTTTGAGACGTGACTCGTGTGGGATGGATCGAAATACAAGATGTGGCACGATAGTGAAAGGGAATGTTACCGACTCTCATGTACCTCGGCGAGAAACGAAATTCTGTAAGAGCAGAGATGAGATAGTGTCCAAACGAAGGCTGCAAAGGACACTGACCTCCAAGTCCTGTGACGTCGCAACGGCAAGCACAAACTTTCTGTTGGAATCGGTCACTAGATCGCTATCAATACCATTGCACGGTTGATAATGTTTGAGTTTGCTCGCCTAACGCGAAGATGTTGCTGCGCAGGAACTCCGCCAACTCGGCGAGGGGCGTGTCAGGTGTGATGATAGTGTATGGGTGCGATTCATTCCGTTTGAACATAGTCATGTACTCCTGGATGGAGTCAGTCTAGTGAGGTAGTCGAGGAAGGCAAGTCAGCAGTGGATATCAAGAGGAAGCAATCAAGTAAGGTAAGAAACGTACTGGATTTGCATGTCCTGCCTGCCATTTGGCTTTCAGTACGGCAGCATCGACGTAACCAAGTGGGCGTCTGTTCTTGTCGAGTACCCTGCGAGAAAGAGGGTAGGGCCAATCGCCGTGTGCAGAATGAAGGATAATCACGGTATATGAGTGAAATCGCGTTCGTAAGCGAGCTCGATGGCACGCGAGATGGATTCATCGGCTGGGAGTGAGAAAGCTGGAGGTAGTTGGAGATCCTGGAGGTGATGGATAGATTCAGCGTCGCCTGTACAGAGACTGGGCGTACCTCCACGACTGCTCCGCGGTACTTGTCTACTGGTAGCATCGAGACACCGTGTGAGGCTGGGGACACTGCAGAGAGAACAGAGACAGCCATGGCAGTGTGCACGTGACGATCCATGGACGCGTTGACGCGTCTTTGTAATTGACTGCTCTACGTCGGTACCACTACCCCCGAAAGCTGAATTTCTGGGCACGCGTCTTGCACACACTCTGGCTTGAACCGTCCTTCTGCATCAAACACTAGTATGGGCGAGCAAGCCCAGGAGGACTCGCAGCCTCCACCGGGCCCGTCACCAATACAACGGCTCCACGAGTCACTCATAAATCGCATCGCCGCAGGAGAGGTGCATCTTTGCATCACTTTTTCATCAGTCTTGGATTAGCTCACTTGTCAGGAAGATTATACACAGACCGGCTTCTGCATTAAAGGAACTGCTTGAAAACTGTCTGGATGCTGGTGCTACGTCTATTCGCGTCACAGTCAAAGACGGCGGAATGAAACTGCTTCAGGTTCAGGACAACGGTTGCGGCATACGCGTGCGTGTGATTGCCTTTCGCTGCGATTTCCGTTAATGCGGCTAACTTCGAGTCCTTTGACAGAAATCCGATCTGCCCATCCTGGCTGAGCGGTTCACGACCTCAAAACTCAAAACTTTTTCTGACCTGTCTCGACTAACGACATATGGTTTTCGCGGTGAAGCGTTGGCGTCCATATCCCATGTGGCACACATGTCTGTCATGACCAAAACTAAGACTGATTCCTGCGCTTGGAAGTAAGTATTTCAATGGGTCACCGGGCATAAGGCCAACACTCTCATGTAGAGCGTGCTATTCCGAAGGCGTGTTAATTCCACAAAAAGCAGGTCAGACGCCAGATCCCAAACCTTGTGCTGGAAATGATGGAACTACCATCGTTGTATGTTTCTTCTGTGACGATTTACTGTTCAATCAGTCCTCACCGATTTAGATTGAGGACATGTTTTATAATACGCCTACTCGCTTGTCGGCATTGCGTAGCCCCTCCGAGGAGTATGCAAGAATCCTTGATGTCATGACTAAATATGCAGTTCATAACTCAAGGGTAGCATTCCTTTGCAAAAAGGTGTGTAATCGATGGCGTGTTTACTTTCTTGCTAACAACACCGGCCAGGCTGGATCTGTGACACCAGAACTGTCCACTTCGTCCACGTCCATCGATCAGGCAATCCGCCTACTGTACGGTCACGCCATAGGGAAAGAACTCTTGCGCATTGAGGTCTCTTCATCGTCCACTGACGGGACCTCACGGCCCATCGGATCTGATGGCGTTGATGAGACTGAAAAATGGTCCGCTGAGGCCTATTGCACGAGTCCAAACTACCAAGCTAAGAAGACTGTGTTCTTACTTTTCATCAACCGTAAGTCAGCCATGAGTGTGGGACGAATGCCGAGCAGTTCGATTACTCACGATGCTTCAGACCGCCTCGTCGAGTCGTCCAGCATCAAACGGGCCGTCGAAAGTGTATACAGCGGGGTACTGCCGAAAGGCGCATTCCCGTTTGTATATCTCAGGTACGAATAACCACCGATAACAAGACTATGCATTAAGAACATCAGCCTCGAGATAGATCCCCGTGCTGTGGATGTGAATGTACACCCTACGAAACGAGAAGTTATCTTTTTGAATGAGGAAATGATAACAGAGCGGATATCAGATGCTATACAGCAGATGATCAGTCAAAGCCATTCTAGGACCTTTGAATATCAGGTAGGCTTGAGCGTGCGCTTTATCCGTGCATCTGACAGTCTCTAGACATTGCTTACTGGCCGCTCAAACGAATCGAATACGATAGGGAAGGGGAAAGCGAGAGAGGAAGAAGAGGGTGAAGAAGAGGAGGACGAGGAGGATCGTCCAGCTTCGGTATCCCATCGTATGCCTTTCTAACATTCTGGTCTTGTTATTACTCATCCCCCTTTAGCCCCGAAATTGTATCCGCATCACAAAGTTCGCACGTCACTTCATGATCGTACTCTCGAATCAATGGTCCCAGTGTTGAACCCATCACGTTCTGACGGCGATGATGTAGCCAAAAAAGCAGTCAGCCTTCGTGACATCCCGGAGTCCAGTTGTGATCTAACTTCCATCCTGGAGCTCAGGAAGTCAGTTCAAAAAAGCATGCACCATGGTTTGTCGCATTAACTGTTCATGTGGGATGGATGCTTAGTTCATTCGACAGACCTGACCGAAATAATAAAGAAGCATACGTTTGTCGGAATTGTGGATAATTACCGGTGTTTGTCACTGATCCAGCATGCTACGAAGCTATATCTTCTCAACCACGCAGCATTGGCGTACGTCGCGTTCACTGTGCTTCGTACCCGCTCCCAAATTGACACACATTCGCAGGGAGGAGATGTTTTACCAGCTCGCTCTCATGCAGTTCGGCAGTTATCGTCGGTTAAAGCTAGACCCTCCTCCACCGCTCCGTACTCTTCTGAAGCTCTCGGTGGACGCAGAACCAGGCACAGAGAAAAGTGGACTAAGTAAAAATGAAGTCGTAGATGTAAGTGTCCCCTACCATCTCTAAAACCAGTCTAAACTCACGCTTGACCATTTTCAGCGTATCGCCAAAACGCTCCTTGCACGCCGTGACATGCTGGTTGAGTACTTTGGGATCAATATTACTTCAGATGGAGAAATCGAAAGTTTGCCCCATCTCTTGAAAGAGTACACCCCTGACCTCAATAAGTTGCCTGTCTTTCTCATGCGACTCGGACCACAGGTGAGGCGTCTTCCGTCATGAATGATGTCAACAGCTGATTAGAAGGGGTTTGTCAGGTACGATGGAAAACAGAGAAAGAATGCTTCTCGACACTCATGCGCGAGCTTGCATACTTTTATTCCCCATCTCCGTCGCATTTCATACCTTCAATCCCTGATAGCGACCATACACAAGCAAAGGCGGCAACATGGCAAACCGAGCATGTCTTGTTCCAGGCTATGCGCAAGTTCTTGGTTGCACCAAGGTCGTTGCTAGAAAACGATGTCGTCCAGGTAGCCAATCTCCCTGATCTTTACCGAGTATTTGAGAGGTGTTGATGGGTGCGACCTACCCTTGGCGACTGCTACGATTTTATAATGAAGACCACTCTGTAATAGCGGTAGTGTAAGTGACCATTCGTTAAATGTCGTCCGACTCTCGTGCAGCTGCAAGTGCGATCCACTGATTGTAACCGATAAACCATATTATACAAGGACTCCGCTTCAAGGTGCATCAACAAGTGCAAAACACACGTCGGATTCACGAGACGCTAGCTCGAATCTGTCCATTACCAACAGTTCTGCACCGTTATTCGCCGGGACCCAGTCCCGGTATTGGTCGCGTCCGTAACTTGGCTAGTGTTCGGTCTGTTGAAGGCATACCTATACGAGCGAATCAGCAGCATAAGATGTATTGGTCTGGACGTACAATACTACCGTAGACGAATGGGTGAATTGGGATCGTTTCTCGAAGAGACGAAGAGAGACCGAGCGAACATATATACTTTGTATGGAACTCCGAGATATTGAAGCGTGACCTATACGCGCTGAACGAACAGACAGAAACAGCCCGCGAAGAGGATAATGACCTCATCGGCGGCGTGACGTTGGACGGTTTGGAGGGCCTCCCCAGTGCATTGATTATGATAGACCTTTCCTGTGTCCGTCATGGTCAACTTGGAGTTGTACCGGTAGGGGTCGATAAACTCAAGTCTTTCACTCTGTCACACGTTCACTTTCTGGCCGCAGCAGGTCCAGTGCACCAGAAAGCGCCCCGGAACACCTGGAGCCAAGGGAGGAGGAAAAGTCACCTTGGGCAGCTCAAGACGAGCAGAACGAGCCAAAAAATGAAGCGATTGTATCAGGCAGCCTAAACAACGACCAAGGGCGACAAGGAGCCGATAGAAAGCCGCGCGTCGAGTCGAGCAATGGGCCAGGAGGCCATATGGGCGAGCATGACGAATTAGGAAGCGTCGAGGGTGATCTGGAGCGCCAGAACCACGGAAAGGGCGTCGGAAGCGATGAGGAACGAGGTGGAAAGGATGGCGCCACGAGCAGCGCACGCAGCGACTCGAAACGAATCGATGGGATTCTGCGAGCTGGAAAAGAGGCTAGTCAGCAAGAACGGCGCAAGCGCACAATGGACGACGTACCTGAGCCATCCAGACCGCACAGAAACCACAATGAACGTCCCACAGAGCCCGTCGATCCACCACGTCGATGAGGAAAGCTCAAATCGCGAGCTAGAGGAATTAGTCGAGCCCAGACGAAGAAATGCACATACCGAGACGCACGGTCACGTCAAGGCCGTATTTGGCGAATCGGTTCGATTGGATACGTCGTATATGGAGTAGAGATGTCGGGGGGAACGTTCTCGAGGCGCAAAACGCGAGTGCAACAGTACCAGAGTCGACTGAAGACGACCGCTCGTGCAGCAGAGATAGCACAAGCCTGGGCGACCTTCCACGTTTGGACACCCACTGGCAAGCACCAAGTGCAACTTGAACAACAGGACGGACAGCTGCGCATATGTTGCTACGCGGACACGATGACATTCGTTTATTAAAAACTTTGAGGCATTTTCTCTCATTATTTAAATCTTTTACCTGACTACCCCGTCCCGGTTGAGGAGGAGGAGTCCAGGGAGTGCTGGACTTCATACGAGATGTGATAGTACAGCCACATAACTTACATAATCACTAGTTACATCCAGCCCTTTCCACAACTAGAGTATAGTTGAACCAATAGTTACAAACAATTCGACTGTTTTGGTTAGAGTTATTAGCTAAGTTTATGTGAGGTTGGGGTGAGGTTGGGGTTCTTGGTGCAGAGGCTACCGGAAGTCAACCATTTACAGGTATACTCAGGGGTCCACGGAGTTTGAACCAACACAATCGACCCTGGCTAGTAAGAATTGAGCTGCCCTATAAGTAATATCATTCGGCTCCAGCCACATTGTAGTACTAATCAGCAATCCGAAAATGTTGTGCATGAGTTTCCACAGCAGAACACAAAAGGGTAAGTGTAGTTTTCACCCTACATTGTGCTGGAAGACACTTTTTAGGATCGGTTGGGTCCTCATCAGCCAACAAGAGGGCTCGCTACTAGTAGTAGCAAAAGAGTCGTGAAGCGATTATCAACGTTACTCACGAAGTTTGCGGTAAGCTTTACCTTATTCGGTACATTGTATTGCATGAGTTGATATAGAACATGAAGTAGCGCTCCAAATGCCCTGCGCCCCACCTTTACTCGGATCCCTTTGCCCATGTCGACCATGCCTTCACATGCCATCGGCTGTTTCTCTTGGCTACGGCGCAAGAAATCAAAATCGCAATCAGGGAGGCCCTTGCCAGTGGAAAAGAATCTTCAACCACAGGATTTGCAAGTTGTGCCTTCTACCAGCACATATGCCTTCGAGGCCGGAAAGCAGACCATCCAAATATTGCAGGGATTTGGGAAGTCACTTCCGGTTCCCTGCGCAAATGTGGTACTGGAGCTTGCTCTTTTATTGATGACGACCTACGAGGTAAGATGGCTCATGGAAGTTGTGGAACCAGGATCTAAATGGAAACCAGGATGTCAACCTCATCGAACAACAAGTCAAGCAGCTGAACAACCGCATAGGCAGTCTTATGCTAGTTATGGTCAACGAGTTGAACGGCAAGAAACCCATGGATATTTCTGCCGATGTTCTAGATGATATTGAGAGGCTGGGCAGGTCCGTCTTGCAGATGTACTGTTCGTGAGAAGTTCTGATAAGTCCTTGAATCCAGAGACCTCACGGTCATACAGGGAACCTTGAAAAAGATTGTGTCCCAAAATCGCTTGTTACTTGTTTTGTTCAAAAGCGTTAACCAGTCTGCGGTGGCTGAGTGCTTGAACCGCTTAAATGATTCACTGCAAACCTTTCAAGTATGTATAGCTACTTAGAGTTGCCAACAGGTGTAATGGCCCATCTAAACATTTTCTTACAGGTTGCGCGGTCTATCCATGATGGCAACACCCTTTCCGAGATACAGACTCGTCTGCAGAAGGTGTTCGAAACGACAGAACAGATGAAACGTGAAATACATGACCTACATAGTTGGATGACCCCGCGGAATACCCACGCTGCAACAGAGTTCTTTTTGGAGGAGATGCCTGTGCCTTTGGCCCATGTGTATGGGCGCGACAAAGAAACCAACAAGATCGTCCATATCCTCACAACAATGGACAAGCCAAGAGTTGTTATTCACGGTCCCGGAGGGATGGGGAAGACATCGGTTGCTGTCTCTGTCATGGAGAACGAAGCGGTGGGAAAACGATACAATGAATCTCACCGCTTTTGGGTACCGTGCATCGGAGCCAAGACTCCCAGGATCTTCGTGGATATTCTTTCCAAGTCCCTACGTGTAACCCAGCAAACAGGCAATCCCCTTAAAGATGTTTTATCTGCTCTAAAGGCGTCCAAAGAGCCGCGTCTCATTCTTTTGGATAACTTCGAAACCGCGTGGAGTTTACAGGACGATTTGACTGATGGGGGTCGTATTTCGGTCGAGCACATTCTTGGTCTTCTGGCCAGCATCTCTCACGTAGCTATTCTCATCACCATTCGTACCAACACTCTTCTCTCCGACACGATCGACTGGACCCTCATCCCCCTTGAAGGCGTTACTTGTGAGGATGCAAGAGATATCTTCACCAACATATGTCCCTCCTCCGCCCGCGATCTTCCTGCACTCGACCAGCTCTTAGAGGCCCTGGGTTATATGCCTTATGCTGTGACGCTATTAGCCAAGCAAGCAGCCAAGTCAGGTTCGTCGCCTAGTGTTCAGCTGGAAGAGTGGCAGCGGCATGGCCCAAATTCCCTCTCCCGGGAGCTAAAGGAGAAGATGAATACTTCCATCGCGTACTCTGTGCAGAGTGCCTCAATGTTGGAAAATCCCGAGGCTCAGACGCTTCTTGCGATTTTACACCAGTTGCCATCTGGCACTATCGGAGAACATCTCAAGTGGTGGGCACATAGCATCGACAATCTTTCGGGCGCTATTGCTACGCTTAGCGACACGGCATTGATCACCCAACATCAAGACGCATCTACTACCTACTTTGTCCTCCCTGTTGTTCAGTCATACCTGCATGAACAACCCCGCTACAATTCTCCCCACACTCGATCTCTCGTCCTAACAGCTTGTTCCAATTTCGTTCTTGACCACAAGTCATCTCCGGGAGACGATTGTTTCAAAGAGCATCAAGACGCTCTCACCATGGAGCGAAATAATATTCTGTCCATATTCCTGGCAGTATCCATGGCATCTATTTTGGAGTTAATTGAGGTGCCTGTTCTTCGCGCTATGTTAGCATTCTGCTGGTTCCAGTTCTGGAAGAAGCGCAGCACCGAGCTCCTCAAGCACATTCTGAGACTCCTCTCAGACGACGACCCTCGCAATCTTCGCTACGCTGCAGAGGCCCGTTTCTGCTTGGGAAAGATGTACATCAAACTCGGCCGCTATATCGAGGCTTGTAGCGAGCTCGAGGCTGCGCGAGCATGCTTCCGGAAGTTGGGAACTCCCTCAGATATTATTTGCGCTGGAGAGTCCGCACTCGAGCTTGCAGTCGCTCGGGGGTTCATGCAGAAATCAGGACATCATATTATGAACCTTATAAATGAAGCACAGGCCGACCTAAAAGATGATCCCAAAGGAGCTGCACGTGCTGCCATGGAGCTCGGATATAATTACTGGTACATGCAAATGCGTACAGAAGCTCTGGAACACTTGAAGATTGCCAAGGACGCTCTGCAGAAACTCAACTGTACAGCCGAAGTCGCTCATTGTTCCTTCCTGATCTCTAGATGTCATGCATCCATGAAAGCACTCCCAGAATGGTTATCTGCAGCTCAAGATTCGGTCGCAGCGTCACGACGTGTGGGGATGAACGACCTCATCGCTCAAGGGCTGCGCTCCCTTTCTCGATGCCATATTGTATTGGAGCAGTATGATGATGCTCTCGTCGCTCTAAAGGAGGCTTTCACTATTTCCGAGGATTTGGGACATCCGCTCGCGATTGCACAGGTCCTCGAGTTGAGTGGTTATGCCTATGCGAAGAAGCAGGATTTCATTGGAGCTCAGAAGGCATATGAGGAGGCAAGGAAGGTGTACGGTGACATGGAGGAAACACCGCAGACTAAAAAGTCTGAAGATATGTGTAGAAGGAATATCCGTCTGATTTCAGCAAGGATTTCAGAGTCTGACCCTGCTGGTAATATCGAGTTAGAACGACCTATGCTGTACTAAGGGTTACTTGTCACTATTGTGTATGTTTGAAGCTGAAGCACAAACGTTGATTTTTTATTGTCCTAGTAGCTATGGACGTTTAGAGCGAACCTACTATTAAGTGTTGTGGAAAGCTGGACAACCGCGGTGCCGCGCGCTACCTTTTGGATTCCACAATTTGTTCAGGCTCTAAGCTATGTCAAAGTTTACTACCTAAGCATTTCGATGTTTTCCTGATGCCCGTCTGCCCTACTCCCCAGGACCCAGGATCAAGGCAAGCCCCTCCCAGTATTGATCGCATTCGCAACTTGACTAGTGTTCGGTCTGTTGAAGGCATACCTATACGAGTGAATCAGCAGCATAAACAAACACGAAACGACCTCGACGGCGCTCGCCTCTCGTAGCTATCAAGGTAGAGCTCGTCCATGCTACAAGTACTCTTAAACGAGGGGTGCTCGAATAGCCGTTTCAACCACGCATTGAACCTCGGTCCTTGTGGCATCTCGAATCCGCGGTAGTGTTTGAGAACGTTGTTGGCCCTAAACAACCCTGGTGAATCCCCATCGCAAGCAAATGGGAGTTGAAAGCATCGCCGGTCGCCGGTCGTCAGTCGGCGGTGCAACAATCGCACAACCACACGACTCACAAGGTCCGACCATGACGTCTGCCCATCCAAGTTCGCCCCTCTCTTTCCATAACCCGGTCCCCCCGACTTGCTCGTCCGCACGTTCAAAAAACCCGACGAGCGTATCGATGGTTGCTCTGAAATCGTTTCCGGCTGCGATTTGTGCGGCTGAATCCTGTGCTTGGAGATAGCGATAAAAGGCGGGTACGAGAGTGCGGTTGATGTGGTCGGATTGGAGGCGTACGAGGGCTCGCGCATCTAAGGACCGAAGATGATGGTGGATTAGCGTGACGTGGACGAGGGGTACGAGCGGAGAGATCGTGAGTACGGACATGGATCGGAGATGGGCGGAAAGAGGGTTCGTGTGGTCGATGCGGATGCGAGGCTAGATGAAAGGAAGATATGGAAACAATGAGAGGTGGAAATGGGAGATAGAGAAAAGCAGATGGACACGAACTCTTGGAGAAAGTCCATGATGACGGTGCTCTCGTTTAGAGCGCGGGGCGGATCGTAATTGTTGAGTCTTAACGCAGGGACTAGGCCCTTGGGAGAGAGATCGAGGAGTTCCTTTGGTTTCTTGTACGGATCGACTTCGTCTGTTACGGGTGTTCAGTGTTCGAAATCATACTCGGAACCACGTCGTTCGACGTAATGGTTTGGACGTACAATACTATCGTAGATGAATGGGTGAATTGGGGTCGTTTTTTAAAGCAACGAGGTGAGATTGAGCCGACATACTTTGTACGAAATTCCGAGATATTCGAGCGTGACCCATACACGCTGAACAAACGGACAGAAACAGCCCGCGAAGAGGACGATGTCCTCATCGGCGGCGTGACGTTGGACGGTTTGGAGTGCCTCCCCAGTGCATTGATTATGATAGACCTTTCCTGTGTCCGTCATGGTCAACTATAGAAGTTGTCACTGGCATTGCAGGTGAACTCGGCTTGGAAAGTCCTTCACTGCCACACGTCCACTCGCGTGCTGGTCGCTAATGAACCCACAAAAGACGTCTTTTTTGCAGGTCCTGCGACTACCACCAGATCTTACCGACGAGGTACGTAAAACTTGTCAATCTTGCCATTACGGCGTCGGGGATCCCCCACTTTACATCACTCTTCCAGGCATGCATGCACTCGATTTCCGAGCTTATTTCGCTTGCTACGAGAGAACAGTCCCATTCAGTGTCCCTCAAAGATATTCACGAAGCCATCTTCCGATACGAGTGTGCAGAGTATCTGGTGATTCGACGTCTTTCTTTTACCCTGCAAGGGAATCAATTTTTTTTCCTTAGGAGCCGCTTGATGTCCTTCCGATATTGCTTCCCTGCCGTGACGATGGCGCCATGGACTTGATCCGCATCTGTGCACTCAACAACAACCCAAAAGAAGTCATGATCGTCGTTCAAGAGGCGATCGAGCACTTGCAGAGGCGTTTGAACCACGAAGAGGACGAAGGGGAAGAAAACGACCCAAACCTCGCACAGAGGGCCATCGGAATTGTTTCACTCTGCTCCCCAGGTTTTTCTTTTTCTTTTTTTACTTGATAACGAGGAGAGGTTTGATCGACCGATTGAAACGGACAGCTATCTCTCGATCGAAACTCGGAAAGAGATCCGCACTCGAATTGTGTTCTCCTGTCTTGGACAATGCTACTTGGTTGATCACCTCCGTCTCGCCGTTTGCCACAAAGGAGGAAGGTCGCATGCTCATTATTGAAATAGCCCACTTAGTCAAGTCTTTGAATGTCTGGGCACCGGCAGTCACCGACGCCAATGGGCTACAAGATATCAAGGTTATTCCATGTTTCGCTTCTTATTGAACCGTAGTTGAAAGTTTTCCAGAGCCTTCTTCGTGAGCTGCTTGACACGACCGTAGTAAGCTGTGCGTCATCGATTCAGGCATCTCTAGCCATAAGAGCTGCCGAGCGTTATCTCCCCCGCTTTTTTGTAAAGTCTTCCATAAAGGAAGGGTGGCAAGACGGAGAGGGTGTGATGCTCGAAGTCCAGGTACGTTTGGACAGATTATGGGGACTAGGCATATCACACCATACATGCAGCTCGCACTTGAAAGTCTGGGAAGCCCCTCGCAGAAGACATACTGGAAGCCCAGCTCGTTCAGTGATTTGGTGTATCTAGCGCACTCGACACCTCCCGTAGCCCTGGCCCCCTCCGCACCGTCGGACCTTCGTGACCTACTTGTCAACGCCCTGCAGATGAACGTGGTCGTCGACGAGTCATTGTTCTTGCTTTTCCGAATCTTCGCTCACGAGAACGTGAACATATCACCGGATGTCGCAACGTCGTTATGTACGGTGCTCACAGCATTAGCAAGCACGCATCTCGACCCGACCATCAGGCAGTTGAACCTTTGGTTGTTGTCCTTGACATTATCTAAGCTTCCACCACCTCCAAGACTCGAAATGCTTTTGAAGCTCACCTCGGACGAGGACTTTCCTCAAATTCGAGGACCGGCTGTGGGACTTGTCAAAGAAGCTGTTTTGGAAGCGCTGGCGCTCCCTCCAGACCATGTATCTCGGAATCCGTTTGCATCCCCGGAGTTACTACGCATATTTGGTGGCGCGCTATTCAGACCGAATCCCCCAGGGTTCTTCAGTGAACGAAAGACCAGAGAAGAATTAGCGCAATCGCTGGAATTATTGCGCATCGCGGATTGTCTCTCGTTTTATTATGTCCTTTTACAACGGGATCGAGAAAATAAGGTACGTCCTGCGGCATGGTGATCTCGTTGTGTTTTCCATCTTACGCTACGCTACAAAGACGGGAGTAAGGTCCAGGGGCAGTGTCACGAGTGTACAACGTTCCATTCTTCGACCTCTGCGGCAGTTCTTGAAAGAGAATACCGTCGGAGAAGGTGTGTCATATACATATACATGGCACAATGCATAGAACGTGACTCAAGGTTTGTGCCCACGCAGAACAACCGTTGATGGCCCTGTTATCACTTCAAGTAGGCCTCGACCGCATAGACGACGCATTGCAAATGCTCAATTTGGAGAAGGACACGTAGCGCAGTATAGCCGGCATAACTCGTGCTTGATTAATGAAAATCAAGTTTTCCAGTCAGTAAGTGACTATCAGCCAGTTCTATCCAGTCGGACGCTTTTGAAGATCGTATTTGCGCGGCTTTACGACAGCGAAAATAGGGTACTGTGACGGGATATTTGGTAGGTAACCGTCGGTGACATGGTCTGGCGTGAGTGACTACTATCTCGAGCGCTCGCATGACCAAGGTTGGATATAAATGTAGGGTAGATGAGGGAGATGGATGTGCCTGACATATCGTCCTAGTAACTCTAAGCGCAATCGCCAAGATTGTGTCCGCGGGTGGGAACGCGGAAAAGTAGTATGCTCGGCATCAATTCCAAGTTCTGACTTGCCAGCAAGGTTCGACGCGCACGATCGATACCGTTCGATCGCCGTTCATACAAGCGACTCAGTGTACATACCCTTTGCCCTCTTTTACTTCGTGGATGGCGTTATACATCCGCCCATCACACGGATCAGACCTCAGGCTCAGGCCCAGGCACGGGTTGCCCTTCTCCTTCGCTTCTTCGACTTCAAATGGGGGCGGCACGGGGGAGGAAGAGAACTTCACCCACACGCGCATCCCAAGTTCGCTTCCTTTTGATGGCCCAAGACGCCGTTCCCTCTCGGTAGAACCCGACGTCCAAACCCCTGAGGCCGGACGTACTTGGACAGCCTATCATCGGCTTGTCAATGTCACTGACGATGAGTTGCCAGCTCGTGCGCGTCGCGTGCATCGGTCAGCCTCCGTCCCGGTTCTCCACTGCCCGAGGATGTGTGAACACAGGTTCTAGCCCCATCATATCGTGATGATGGATCAAGTTCAGGGTGCCAGCTCGTGTATTGCGACCGTGTGTTGGCACCTTCTTATTCGCTCGCCCCCGTTCCCACCCTCCGCGGGACGTTCTAGCCTGTTTATCAGTCATATCGGAGTCAGGCGTTCCGTCACGGTGCTGACGAGCGATGCGTATCAATTTCCCATCCGCTTCACCTGGCACCTCGACCTTCGATATCATGGCGGGAATCAAACCATGGCAACTGGGCAAAGGGGAGGGGGAGGGGGGAAGAGTCCCTCATATCACTTATCGTTCATCTTGTTCTTGTGGACGTCCGACGGCCCGGGGCGCTAATCGCTCGACGATATCGATGACGTGACGACGGTCGTCCGCGTCGTCACCCACTGAACCTCGGTTCAATTCGAAAACACAGGCATGCGTGCCGGTCCTGTCAGGTTCTTCCGACGAGTACCTTGGAAAAGTTACGTCCGGCGTGTCGGGTTTCCGACGTCCGGCACGAGGAGACTCTTGTGTATTTTTTTATCTTTAAATAACCAACGGTGCATGAGGAGACGCTCTATATCCATCCATACAAGTACGTAGTGTGACTCCAAGTTATGGTGATGCTCCCGAGCTCCGGTCTGAGGTACTCTTCGGTTCCAGTTGGATCGCAGAGGGGAAATCGGCCGGTAGCCCGAGTCCTCCGTGAGCAAAAAAAAAGGCACCATACCCATGACCCTGCGAACGTGGATCAAACGTCAAATGGATCGATACATGCAATGATACATTGAGATGATACACGCGTGGTTTCAACCACGCCGGCTATGTCGGCGTAGACGGTAAAAGAAAAGGGGACCGAAAAGGGGAAAATGCGGTGAACGTGTCAGTCTGATCCCTAATACAGTAATTAACGCTGGCAGCCTGAGCACACGGTATGAAGTTGGAAAGAAGAGTGGACCCCGGGAGCCGTGTGTATCCTGAGCCGATACCGGTGAACCTGCTCGATCGAATCCTTGCAACGCCCCATCGCACCCCAGCTACTAATAGAGTACTGTGTGGAAAGAATACAACATCCGGGCGATTACTACCATCGTCGAACTAGCGTTAGCACGAGAGTACAATCTAAGTAGGTCAGAACGAAAGGTGTGCCATGATGAGCCGAAACTAAGATATATAACCACCGAAAAGAAGGAATCACGTTGTAGATGCGATCGTGTGCTTTGATCGAACCCCGTCAAATGTAAGGCTAATGGATAGTTGGAAAGCTGGAACTGCTTCCTCGACGAGCGGTTCTTGGAAACCATCAAAACGTGCCAAAAAGAAAGAAAAGACAGAAAGAAAAGTGCACTCGAAAAAGCTATGTTGTTGAGGTTTGGGAATTGCACCATCAATGGAAGCGGAGGGAGAGGATCGGAAGTAAAATAAATCAGGCGTTTTATACTACATGCAATTTCCAGGGGAAATATCCATGAACTAAGGGTATTTAGTTGATATTCTGATATCGGCGCTCCAGTGTGCGGAGAGGGAAGTAGAGCAGACTGGCGAGGGGAAAGGCGACTTCGAAGCCAATATCACCTGTTGTCAATCCAATCGGACCCACGAACCATACTTGGTCCATGCAGGGAATGACAAGAGCGAATGAAAGGAAGCCCGCGGTCAGGGCAGCTGCTCCCCACGGCAAACGCTTGGCAACATTCCAATCGGCCTGATCATATGTATTGAAGTCGCCTCTCCGGAAATAGAAGTGTTCAACGAGGAGGATGCCACCATATGCGCTTGCCCAGTAACCGATGAGACTAAGGAAGTCCGTGAGCGTTGCATAGAACGTGTGGGCGCCGACGATTGACAGCGGCAGTGCACTGCGGAGAAAACAAATGAGGTGGGAGAATTGGATAAAAATCAGCAGGAAATTCGCTGGGAAAATGGTCGAGGGACGCACATTGCCGTACCCACAACTGAGAATACATATCTAGGAACACTGGCAAACCTAGGTATGAGCACCTGGAAGTTAAAGCAGATGGAATACAGGGTGCAGGCGATATTCGCTGTCACGCTGAGACTGAGCATCACGGTCAAAAATTTTCCAAAGTTGCCGACGGGGCTCAGCATGGCCTCTAGCAGGCCACCAACATTGCCATCTAGGCCGTAACCGGCGTTCCAGCTGTCAACGCTGGGCGCAGCTAAAACGACCGCTGCGCCAAGGCACTCCAGTAGAACCTGTGAAGATTTCAAATTAGGTACGATTACGGATGGTGTGATGCGAGACGTACGATAGGTACAATGTACCCAAGATAGGAATACCAGAAAATCCGATGACTATCACGCGTTATTCAGGTCAAGGGGAAGGAACTTGGGAAAGGCATTTACCTTGACACGTTTGGGTCGTAATACATTGTGAAATCGGACGCCATCGCAGAGAAGGTGATGACGAAACCTGAGATTGTAGCGGCGAAAGAAAGGACTGCGGATGCAGTTGCAGGGGCAGCTGGCTGGACATTGTAGAGGTGCTTCCCTCCGACACCAAGGGCGACGAGGAACGCGAGGAGAACTGGTGGCCATGAAAGACGCTCATACCAGTTGAGAACCTTGTAGCCCATGAAGGAAATCTATTACGTGTTCGGCACCACAAGCAAAAGATCCAAAGAGGACGACATACAATCATGGAGAGCACCGCAATGATGACAATTCCAACCCTGAACTCAGGAACGCGACAATGAGTGGTGTAAGCGAAAATGAAAAAAGCAACTTACGTCCATGACATGTTGTTATTGGAAACACTCGCAAGAGCTTGTCCTCCAAGGATACAATTGAGAATGTTGAAACCACACAGGCCGATGAGGTTGAGAATAGTGGGAAAAATAACGCCGTAATATCTGAGAATAACGTGACATTAGGGCACCAAGATGAAATTGGGCGAACGACGAACCCAAAGCTGTAGCGAGATACAATCATCTGTCTCATGCCGGTTTTTGGACCCCACGTATTTCTGGACGACTTGGTAGCTGGACGAGCAAGAGAGGGAAGGGGCTCACAGATACGCAGGGAGTAAATTTGCAATGAGATTAAAAAATAAGATTACAAGACAGGAATCGCGAAGACCGAGGCCAAAGACGATCGGTCCAAGTGTTCCGGTTGAGAACCTGAGAAAAGGTTAGACAGGGTGGTTCGAGGGCAGAACGCGCCACGCACGAGAGGATGTTGAAGTTCATGGAGAACCAGACGAAGAATACTTTATAAAACTGGGTGTCTTTGCGATCTTCGTAAGGCACGGGGACGGTTCCTATGGACGCGGAGTGAGTGGGACGGGACTGGAGGAAGCGAAGTGTGACGCACCCCGAGCTTCCACACCCCAGCGAAAGCCCTTTGAAAGGGGAAAGGAGTGCTCGCTGGCTTCATGCGAGGAGACGAAGTCCTTTTCGAGATCGGACTCGTGGAGGTGGTCAGACATGGTGAAGGATAGACGCACAAAGGAGCGACAGGGTATGAGGGAACGAGAGTCTAATATAAGATTCGGTTAGAGAGGCACATTCGAGATAAGCACGTATTGGAGTTGGTCGAAAAAGGATGGATGAAATTTAAAAAAAAAGGGAAATATAAAATAAAGCGATCTCCCATGATCGGTCAGTTGTGACGTTGTTATCCGTTGGCATCTCATTTCACACACTGACAGATCCCTTCCCCTTTTGGAAATGGATCCACGTGATGTTCACTTTTCCCCTGGGACCAAAAATCCGTCGACCTCACTGTCAACGACGATGGCCGCGTCCGTCCTCCAGCGTCCCTACCGCGGATCACGTGTATCCTCCTTCTACCCCGTCAAGTCCCTCCCTCACATCTCCTCCCTCGACAGCGCATTCCAGCTCCAGGAGTACATCTCCCTCCTCATCCGGCTCGACGTCCACGATGTCGACGCAATCGTCTCCCTCCCCGGGAGACTCGTCTCAAAGGACCAGGACGAAACTCTGGACTCTCCAGAGGCTGACGCAAAAAAGTCCGAAGACGGCGATCGCAAGAGTGACATCTCCGTCGACAGGGCATGCTGGATATATGAACAATTGCGGTCCGTCAAGTCAACCAGTTGTATACGTGAAACTTCCCTATTCATCCTTCCCTCCAGCCGTCTTGCCCAAGACCTCTCGCACCCCCTGATCACGATGCTCCAGCAAGAATGCACCAGGAGCTCGTGTCCTCAAATGAAGGCGGGAGAGTGGCTATATCTGTGTGTTGCACACGGTAATGACGGCGCTATGGAGGTCCGCATTCAACCGATTCAACAAACCCCACTGCGTTCTGATGGGTCTGATCTAAAGCAATGCTGTGCAATAGATTACATCCTCCATACTGTCGATAGCGCGACTGCTCTCTTGAACTCTCCGAGAGCTTTCCCTTCCAGGTATATATTTAGCCGACTTCTGATCCACCTTTTCTCCGTACTGATCAGTTTCCATAATCGGCTTCTCTCACTCACCAGGCTCTCGATTCCACAGACATCACACAGGCACTTCTCTTCGCTTGCCCGCCGTCTTGGCAGAATTTTCGCTCATGCCTATTTTCACCATCGGGAAGCCTTTGAGCAAGCCGAAGCCGAATCATCGCTTTATGCCCGTTTCCTCAAACTCACTAATCAATTTGATTTGGTGCCTGCAGAGTTCCTCGTCATCCCTGAGAGTGCCATCCATCACGATGACAAGAGTCACAACGAGGAAGTAGAGCCCCCTCGTTTATTCCAGGCTGCAGTCCATCCGACACCAACCCTTCAAAGTGACACACTTACGGCAGACGCAGTGCTCGACATGGATCAGGCTTCTACCTGTCGTCCAAGGGCTGTGGATGCTGCTAATCAGTTTGGAACAGATAGCCCCCGGAGACTTGGCCGTCACCGAACTGATACGATGGTGTTTAGCGAAGCTTATAGTGTGGCAGAGGAACTGTCCAAGAGCGAAGATGACGCAAGGTCTCCCAGCGGAAGCTTGCTCGGCACCTCACCGGTAGTCGAAACCCGATCATTAGTCTCGGGGCAGCCTTGGCCCGACCTTCAGACAAGAACAGAGGATTTGGACGATGAAGATATTGGCGATCCTCGCTCTGAGTCGATCCTTGCCGGTCCACTATCCCCGCCGGTGGAAGAACTCTCACTCATCTCACTTGAGGATACTTCTGGTGTAGCCACGCCGAATGAAGAGGAAGCCGCGCTCGATGATACACCACCGGAGTCATCGCCAGAAGAGCCACCTTCCGACGCCCCAGTTATCGAACCGGGTCCTGAAGAGTCCATTCAAGTGATAAATACACCCGAAGAAAATGCACCCATCGATGAATCTTCTACATCGATTGAATCGACTCAAATCCTACCCGAACCAGAGGAGAGCGTCGCAGAGTCCGTCAGCGAGAACGACGATTCTATCCCGTCGTTCAGCCACAAGGAGCTGGAGGGTGCGGAACCACATGCGGAACCCGAGCTACCCACTTCGCCTGAACCCCTGCTCGAATTAAATGAGCCGCCGCCATCAGAGCCGATTCCACCGGAGAGTGAGAGCGATATCACCGATGAGGTTGGCGGGCTTGATGGGGATGAATTAAGGGAGGGTGGGGAAGAAGAAGCAGTCGTTGGTGAATAAAATCTGGTTGGACAGTACGGTGCCGCTGCATCGCAATCTACAACGAACAACACTGGCACGCAGCGGTCTCGTAACACTCATGGCTACTTGACGACAACCGCCCATGATCCCACGGTGCTTCCTTCTCCGTCTTTTCTCCCCCCCCTCAATACTACCCGGCCTTCTACACGTTTGGTCATTCGGTTTTACAAACCTTGGCGCTGGGAACGATGTTCTTCTGCTTGTAATTTGGCTGCTATGCTTCCGTGTTGGCATTTGTTTTCAAGCTGGATATCTTGATCGCGTGCCTTGTACTTTGGATGAATGCCCAATATTACTCGAGTGCTCCTTGAACGAATATTTACAAACCAGGCACGATGTACGAGCACTGCAAACGAGTTTGGAATCTCGATTCACCTGACACGTTTCATGGGGTGGCACGAGGAACCTTAGACTTCGGTAATGTTTCAGCCCAATCTAAGATGGCATCGCTGATCCGGAGGGCACTCACACAAGACCCGCTGTATTCCCCACTCGGCGATTATCTCGCGACACCAGGTTGCCATTTTTATCCCTAGTTACTCCTTGGCGGGACTGTTCAGGACATTAAACTTGGCATTACAGTAACGATAGCGCGACGTCTCGATATGTTCTGGGTCTGCATGCATGATAAGATGGTCGAAAAATGCCATGTCAATAATCAGTCGCCGACCCGAAGAGTGCCTGAGCCCGAAACACACATGCCCAGAGTTTTTGTTCGTTATCGCCCGCGCACCGCGAGCTCTCAAGTCGGCCGCAGGCGGTGTCTGCCACACTATTAGACACAGCGTTATCGACCTATCCCCGACCGGACGTTAATGATACCGCCCCACGTTGTCGATAATATATCTGCTTGCTCAAGAACCCCAGGCAACGATTTACCAAGTTTCTCCCCGCTATATACGTGGGACTGCCGCGGCCACTATAGGCACATTATCGCGGATGGCACTTTTCAAATGCAAGCATATAGGAATCGTCGATTCCCGCTACATACCAATCACAGCGTTCGTCGCTCATTAGAAAAACCCGGTTTTGGACGGGCCCAAGTGTTTGTCTCCATGGGAATTATCTAGGTTAGCTCGCACTTGTATGCCACCGATATCGACACATCGCTGCCTTTATTTCACCAGCTGACAGATGACATCGATGTCAAATGAGGTGACGCCCCACTAGCCTGCCCGTCATACCATAACCCTCGGGAAATGACAAAGCACAGTTGAGGCCGTCGCGCCCGTTTCGATACTTGCACGTGCTGCGGCGCAGTCGGTTCAAATCGGCACTTTCATGTTGACTGTACCGGTACCCAGCGGTACACAGCAGCACCGTTAGAAATGGCCATTAATCGGATTAGGTCCATGGAGTGGAGCGTTCCGCGCCGCGTTGTATGCGAAACCGGAGTGTGTCTTTTAAGAGGCCAACGGGATTATACCAAGAGAAGAAACCTAACATACAATTTGACCTATAGTACAGCATGTACTATGTTTTCCCATTTATCGTAACATATGCACCCTTTATGTAAATAAACTATAAAATTAAAAAAATTACTGTAAAAAAGTATTGTAGAAAGTGTAACAGCTCGAAAAGTGAGGGGAAAGTGCTTGCAAACTCAGTTTTGCATGGATGGTTGGAGGCAGAGATCGGAACAGATCTGCAAAGCACTTAGTGGGCTGCTCGGAATCTTTTGAAGTGATCAAGCTTCGTGCAACGGGTTATTAGGTCGGTCTTC
>QFEL01007502.1:0-11246 GCA_003316195.1 Neoboletus brunneissimus
GAGAAGGAGAGCCCCAGCCAGGAGAAGTGATGCGGGACGAAGGCATGGATATGTCCTCGACAAGGGGTATAGGATCGTAAAGAGTAGAAGAAGGAGTAGGCGAGGCAATAGTTGACGGAGGGACTAAGGAGACAGAAGAGGTGGTGACGGAGACCGGGATGGTGGCGGGGTAATAGTCATCGGAGGGGACGTCAGAGCAGGGCATAGCAGTTGACAGGTGGTTGGCGGGTTCAAGTGCAAGAGGAGGAACTGGAGGGGAAGTGCTTCGGGTGTCGTTTCTTATAGTCGAGGAGGGCGGTCTTCGAATGTTTGAGGTCACGCTCAGGGACCCAGGAGTCTTCTTCCACAGTATACCCTTTCCAACGTATCAAATACGAGCGGGAGCGGGTGGAGCCTTGGTGTTTTAGGATCTTCTCGATTTCGTATTCCTCTTTGCCGTCTACAAGGTCCGGTGGCAGAGCAGGGAAGTTAGGGCCATGCATGGAGTTTTCCTTGTATGGGGTTAATAGGGAGGCGTGGAAGACGGGGTGTATCTTCCAGGTAGGGGGAATGCAGAGGCGGTAGATGATAGGGGAGAGGGTTTCAGTGATGACAAAGGGTCCTTCCCGTTTAGGTGCGAATTTGGGGTTGATGATTGATCGTTTCAAATTGCGGGCCTCGAGCCAAACCTTATCTTCCTTCTTGAAAGGTTTAAACTTCCTCCGGTTGCGTGACATCATTACTTGGTGTGCGAGTTCATGGGCCACTAGGGCCTCGTCGCGGGCAGCTGTCAAGTTTTTGATGTGGGAGGCGACTGCAGGCAGGGAGGTTTCGGAGATGACCGATGGCAGGGCACGGGGTTCATAGCCCATCATGAGGTAGAATGGGGATTGGTTGGTGATGGAATGAGGGTGGTGGTTGTGGGCGAACTCGGTGTTGGCAATCGAGTCGGCCCAGGTTGTGGGGTGTGCTCCACAAAAGATCCGAAGGTAGGTCTCGACCTCTTGGTTGACTCGTTCGGTTTCCCCATCCGTTTGAGGGTGATAGGCAGTGGAGAGTGCAAGGTCATAGTTGAGGAGTTTTCCGAGTTCTCTGGCGAATGCCAAGGCAAATTGAGGTCCCCGATCAGAGATGACCTTATCAAAAAGGCCGAAGCATTTGTAGACGGAGAGGAAAAAGAGGATGGCGATGCCTTTCGCAGTCACGGTCTTATTAGTGGGGCAGAGAATCACCCCCTTAGTAAGCCTGTGGTCAACCACGACCAAGAGAGAATCAAAGCCTCTGGAGGGGGGGAGGTCGGTAATGAGATCACAGGAGATTTGCTGAAAGGGGCGGGTACAGGTGGAGCAGATAGGGGTGAGCGGGGGAACGGTGGGGTGAGTGTTTGATTTGTTCTGCTGGCAGGTGGCGCAGCCTTCGACGTAATGGTGAACGTAGGAGGCGAGGCCAGGCCACCAAAATTCAGACGCAACGAGTTGGCGGGAATGTAAATTCGACCATTGTAGGTGAGGACGCCTTCGAGCAGTTGCCAAGGGGAGGTGTGGGAATGAAGAAATGCTGGGGTGGTGTGGGAAAGAGACTGGAGTGCCTGAAGGGCGCAGGAGTCATCTGTCGAGGCAGATTTAATTTGCTTGGAGAGGGCCGTGTCGATAAGGCGGACAAAGAGGGAGGGGGGGAGGAGTGTAACCCCTTGGTTATCTGTATCATGGGGAAGATGATCTGGTCAGTGTGAGAGGGCGTCGGGTCCAGTGAGTTGGGATCCCGGAAGATGGACGATTTTGAGGTCAAAGTCAGCGAGGTCAAGGAGCCAGCATGCCTGGCGACAGTTGAGGGTTTGGGGGGAGCGGAAGTAGGTGAGGTTGTTATGGTCGGTGAAAACTTGGACCGGGAAGGTGTAATAATCTACACCTTATTTTTCATTTTTTACTTAACACTTTCACATCACTTAAACTTCAACATTCATCTCGATGCATGCATGTGATCGTGGGAACACACACGTGACTAGGCCCAGACCCATGACATCATCAGCACGTGCCTTTAATTTCCGCTCTTCTCTCACGCGCTGCTTCCTTATTACTCATCTTTCTCACATTACTCATCATCATTCGTAATAATTCCCAGGCCAAGCATGGTCCGTGCCCATTCATGTAACATATATAAAGTAGATACTCTGCGACTGGAAACCCCAGTCTAATCCACTTTGTTTCTGGCTTTCAGGGGTTACTAGTGGGCTGAACGTGTTTCTTGCCTTGTAGCCTCATTGGAGCTCTAACAGTTATAACCTGGAACTTGGCTACTCCATCTCGTCTCCTATCTCTTATCGTTTGGCATTGGCGTGTTGTCATTAGGCAGGATCTGGCCAGTGTTTTAGACCTCATCCCTGAGAGTCATAACACTTGGATTAGACTGTTATACGCTGCCCGGATCCTAGGGCTAAAAAACTTCACCTTCATCACTTTCCATTTCTTCTACCCCCGCCGCTTTTAGGGGACTGCCTGAGAAGCAGAGATTAGAATCAGTAGTTACACAACCTTCTATCTCCCTCCCTTGAGGTGATACCTGCACAGAGGTCGTGCTCTGTTTGCGAAGGTCGACGTAACCCCCGCCATAGGGTTATGGCTGAGACTATCTCGATCTGTTAGTCCTCGAAGTAATTCGAGAGGTAGAGCGTCACCTATTACCCAATACCTAGTTTATGTGTAGTTTGGTTCCTGGTTGCTGCGGCCCCCAGAGAACTTGTTACGAAACCTACCAGAGAAGGAGATATTACCTCCGTAGTAGGAAATACTTTTTACGTCACGTCGTTTGCAAAGTCCCCAGAGTCTGGTTGGAAGATACTAGACAGTAAGGACTCATCAAGATGGATCCCGATACTTTGGATGATTTAGTTAGGAGAATTGCCGATTTGAACATAGAAAAAGAAAAGGACAATGTAACAAAAAGAGTCAAAGACCCCGGAACATGGAACGGGGATAGGAAGACATTCCGCCTTTGGTGGGTAAAACTGCAGTTGTGGGTCGAAGCCCAAGAATGGAAATCAAACAAGCTTCACACCATAGCTGTACTTTCCCGCCTAGAGGACAAGGCGGCCGGCTTCGCACAACTATCCCTTGAAATGTTCCTAGAAAACAAGGATAAACAAGATGTCCACCCCAAAACCTTGGTACCAAGGGGAAGACTAGGGGAAAAGGCATGGCCCAACTGGCTGGACGTTCAAGCCAGTATCAAAGCATATTTCCGAATAGATGTTTTGGAACACGAGGCCTTAAAACGTCTAGAAGCCCTACACCAAAATGGGAAGTCGATCGACATCTTCCTCCAGGAATACGAGATCCTGGTAAAAGAGGCCAACATTGATAACCATCACTCTGTCAGTCTGCTGAAGAAGGCGGTAGACTACCGAATTTACCAACAACAAGAGTTGAATGGATCAGCCTCAAAGTTCCATGATCTTTTGGAACAATATAGGAAAGTCGGTTGCTCATTCGAGCAAATGGCTATCGAACGAGGACCCCCATCTCGTTCCTTTTTTCCATGTCCTCCTCCGCGGCCCACGGGCCAATACTTTTACCCACCACCATGGCCTAACGGCCAAACGTCATCTGCGCCTCATGCTGGGCCTAATCAGCGCTTTACTCCAACGGGCACCCAACCCGGAAGAGGAGCACCCATGGACATAAGTGTCCAACAGACTACTCCGCCTTCACATCCTGATAACTGCACTTGCTACGGGTGTCAACAAATTGGCCATATCTGGCCTAATTGTCCGACCAACCCCAATCGCCGGGCACCTCGCCCCCAAACCCGGCAGCAGTATCTTTGGGACTACAATTCCGGGACATTCGTCCCTAATCCATCATTTTACTCTCCCCCGGCTGAAGCACAGGTTGCTCAGCACTACACAGGCCGACCCCTCCCACCAGTCCCTACACTGACAATCGCCCAACAAGCGACGTCACAAGGAAGCTTCGTCTCGGCTGAGGCAGAAGCTTATTATAGGGATAAGTTTGAAGTAGAGGCAAAACAACACGCTATGGACACTTTAAAAGGACAAAGTTCGTAAACGATGAGGGCATTTGCGAACAATCTTCTTCTTCTTCTTTTATTTCTCTTGGTAGTCATACACTGGGTTTGGACGAAAAAACTATGGACGAAAACACCCTAGTAGACTGCAGTGATGCCGATTTTCCTACATGTACTTTAGATGACGTATTTGCCAAAATCAATTCTCATTCCGTAAGGGCGACTCCCATGAGCACGGCGCCGGAATTAAAAAATAGCGTGCTTGATTCCCTTGTACGGCAAGTCAAAAATTCTTCTCAAACCCCTCAAAAAATAACTATTAACAACACCACTCTTTCTCATGGCGGAGAACTCTCCCTTAACACTATTATTAAAGTCAAGAAGGAAGGTCAATGGCGTAACCAACACGTTCAGGCTCTTCTTGACCCCAGTGCTTCTCACACCTTTATCGACGAACAATACATGATACGACAAGGGATCCCCTACTATAATATTCCTAGACCCATCACCGTGCACAATGCCAATGGCTCTCAAGGAGCAATAGGTCAGGTCACCAAAGGGGTCACGTTAATTATTACCGTAGAAGGACATTCGGAGGTGATTGACACCTATGTTTCCAAACTAGGCACTCACCGCCTCATTATCGGTTATGATTGGCTCTATTGCCACAACCCTGACGTGGACTGGGTCCACAAAACTATTTCTTTTCCCTGATGCACCACTTATTGTAAAATGATGGGACATGGACCCATTGCAGTTTCACCATCAGTCCCATCAGAACACACTTCCATTCGTTTAATAGAAGAAGGGCTAACCGAAAAGGTTCCAGAAACCTATCATGAGTTCCTAGACGTATTTTCA
Organism: Neoboletus brunneissimus; assembly: GCA_003316195.1. Taxonomy (NCBI): domain Eukaryota; kingdom Fungi; phylum Basidiomycota; class Agaricomycetes; order Boletales; family Boletaceae; genus Neoboletus; species Neoboletus brunneissimus. Next base: position 4,864 of record QFEL01007502.1, read on the forward strand.
GAAAAGGAATCAGAACGCATGCCCAAGCGAAAGCCCTGAGACCATGCCATCGATCTAAAACCCGATTTTGTACCAAAAAAGGGTCGGGTCATTCCTTTATCAGACCAAGAAATGGACAAAGTACGAACGTTCATTGATAAAGAACTCAAGAAAGGATATATCAGACCTTCTAAATCCCCTCAAACCGCCCCTGTATTCTTTATCCCAAAGAAAGATGGTAAGAAGCGACTAGTAATGGACTATAGATATTTAAACGAAGGAACTATCAAAAACACATACCCTCTACCTTTAATTTCCACTCTGATCGATCGTCTTAAGGACGCAGATCTCTTTACCACGCTAGATTTACGATGGGTATACAACAATGTACGCATCAAAGAAGGCGATGAGTGGAAAGGGGCATTCGTTACCCCCATTGGGTCTTACGAACCAATCGTTATGTATTTTGGAATGACCAACTCACCCCCAACCTTCCAACAGATGATGAACGATATTTTTAATGATATGTATATGGTACTCGTAATTTACATCGATGATTGTATGATATTCACAAAAGGAAAAACCTGCGAAGAACATGAGGACTTTGTAAAAGAAGTTCTTCGCAGGCTTAGGGACAATGACCTTTATGTAAAACCAGAGAAATGTTTCTTTTCGAAAGAAAAAGTGGACTTTTTAGGAATGGTAGTATCTAAAGAGGGGGTAGAAATGCAGGAAAAGAAGGTGGCAGGAGTACTGGATTGGCCGACTCCCACATGCCTAAAGCAACTGCAAGGATTCCTCGGACTTTGTAACTATTACCGTCGCTTCATCGAAGGATTCGCCGAGATCGCATGCCCCCTAAACAATCTTACCAAGAAAGACACTCCGTTTACGTGGGGAGCGGCTCAAGAGACGGCATTCCAAGCACTAAAAGGAAAATTCCGAGAAACACCTCTCCTTGCTTATCCTGACCAAAACAAGGAAATGCAAGTCGAAACAGACGCCTCGGATATAGCTACTGGAGCAGTCCTTTCGGTAAAATGCGACGATGGACTATGGCGCCCTTGTGCCTTTATTTCACACTCTTTTGATAGTGCCGAAAGAAACTATCCTATTTATGACAAGGAACTCTTGGCAGTTATCTGAGTGCTGGAAGAGTGGAGGCACTACCTAATTGGTAGAGAAAGTTTCGAGATCTGGACCAATCACAAAAATCTCGAATACTGGAAAAAGCCACAAACCCTATCCGGTCGCCAAGCTCGATGGCACGCACTGTTACAAGAATTCAATTACTTATTTGTATACAAACCCGGATCGAGCAACAGGCGAGCCGATGCCCTCTCGTGACGACCTGATCACGGAGACGCCGTACCAAATCACAATGAAAACATTACTGTACTACCACCTTCTGTTTTTATTAAAAATATTTCCCTCTCTTCAGATTTCTTCGATACACTACAAACCGAATCGAATTCCATGGGAATCGATTCTATTCATGACTACACTTTTGACTCCGAACAAAAAATATTTAGAAACAACAAAAACAAAATATTTATACCAGAATCTTTACGTATTCAACTTCTCAACTTATGTCATGACTCCCCTATTGGAGGACATTCCGGACAAGGATGCACTATTCATCTCCTTACGCGATACTTTTCATGGCCCGGTGTAACAAAAGACATTAAAAATTACGTAGATAGCTGCCAAGCATGCGCCCTTTCCAAAGGAAAGACAAAGGCCCCTGCAGGCAAACTCATGCCACTCCCCGCGGCTAAACACCCCTGGGAAGATTTATCCGTTGATTTCATTACCGGACTACCACCCTCTCACTCATTCACGGCTATTTGCGTAGTGGTAGACCGCTTCTCCAAAGAAGTTATTTTCATTCCTTGTTACGATACTATCTCTTCAAAGGACCTAGCTATACTATTTCGAGACAATGTGTGGTGTATACACAGACTCCCCTCTACAATAGTCTCCGATAGAGGACCCCAATTCGTCTCGGACTTTACCACCCAATTATGTAAACTTCTAGGCATTTCCCAAAAGGTGTCAACTGCGTACCACCCCCAAACTGATGGCCAAACCGAGAGGATAAATCGGGAATTGGAACAGTACCTCCGCACTTACGTGTCCAAACGACAGGAGGAATGGGCAAATTGGATCAAAATGGCGCAATTCCACCACCACAATTCCCTCTCTACTGCCACAGGAACCATTCCTTTCGCCATCACTCGTAACTACGCCCCTCACATGGGCTTCGAAGGAAAGGCATCCAACTTGGGAGGAGAATTCGCACAACAGATGGGAAGAAGTCATAAAGAAGTAGAGGTGGCATTAGAAGAAACCAGAGAGTGGATGCAACACACCGCGGATAAAACCCGGTCTGAAGCACTGCACTACGAAAAAGGACAAAAAGTGTGGCTCTCTATGGATAAACTTAAACTTCCGTACACCGCTAAGAAGCTGACACAAAAATGGATAGGACCTTATGAGATCTTAGAGGTCCTCCCAAATGCTATCAAACTTAAACTACCAAGAACCGTTAAAGTTCACCCAGTAGTCAATATCTCTCGGGTTAAACCATATAGAGAAACTCTCCCAGGACAACCAGTACTACGTCCTGACCCAATAGAAATTGATGAAGAAGGGGAAGAACAATTCAAGGTAGATTACGTGGCAGCTTCTCGGATGAAAGGACGGAAATTAGAGTATCTCGTCCATTGGAAAGGGTACGACGAAACCAACCGGACATGGGAATCTAGCAATATTATCAACACCGCACCAGATGCAGTAGCAGATTTCCACTGTCAAAACCCTTCCGCACCTCGCAAACTCCGTGGACTCACACTTTCCGATTTCAATTCTCTATTTTCTTCATACGAAAACTTTACCAAAACAGACTTTCAAGGGACTCGCCTGGAATACGAGTCTTAAAGAGGGGGTAGTGTAATAATATACACCTTATTTTTCATTTTTTACTTAACACTTTCACATCACTTAAACTTCAACATTCATCTCGATGCATGCATGTGATCGTGGGAACACACACGTGACTAGGCCCAGACCCATGACATCATCAGCACGTGCCTTTAATTTCCGCTCTTCTCTCACGCGCTGCTTCCTTATTACTCATCTTTCTCACATTACTCATCATCATTCGTAATAATTCCCAGGCCAAGCATGGTCCGTGCCCATTCATGTAACATATATAAAGTAGATACTCTGCGACTGGAAACCCCAGTCTAATCCACTTTGTTTCTGGCTTTCAGGGGTTACTAGTGGGCTGAACGTGTTTCTTGCCTTGTAGCCTCATTGGAGCTCTAACAGTTATAACCTGGAACTTGGCTACTCCATCTCGTCTCCTATCTCTTATCGTTTGGCATTGGTGTGTTGTCATTAGGCAGGATCTGGCCAGTGTTTTAGACCTCATCCCTGAGAGTCATAACAGAAGGGGGAGCCATGGAGGTAGTGTCGCCAGGCTTTAAGGGCGCGAATAACAGCGAGGAGTTCTCTGTCATAGATGTCATAGTTGCGCTCGGCGGGGATAAAGGACTGGGAGAGATAGGAGCAGGGATGCCAGTCCCCGTTCGAATCGGTTTGGAGAAGGATGGCTCCGGACGCGTATTTTGATGCATCGGTGGCAATGGCAAAGGGGGCGGACAGATCAGGGAGGTGGAGGACGGGTTTCTTGAGGAAGAGTTGTTTGAGTCATAGGAAGGCAGATTCGCAGGAGGGGGACCACTTCCATTCGGTTGCCTTCTTGGTAAGGTCAATGAGGGGGTGAGCGATATTTGAATAGTTTGGGATGAACCGGCGATAGAAGTTGGCGAAGCTGAGGAAGGAGCAGACCCCTTTGACCATGGTAGTTTGGGGCCAGGCAGAGATGCCTTCAAGTTTGACTGGGTCCATGGCGAGTTGGTCAGGTTTGATGATCATGCTGAGGTATTCGACTTCTTTGGCAGCAAAGGTACATTTCTTGAGTTTGAGGTGGAGGTCGAGCTCCGTCATGCGCTGGAGGACGTGTTTGGTGCGTTCCTCATGTGTCTTTGCATCCTGGGAGAAGATAAGGAGGTCATCCATGTAAATGATGAACCACCCTTCGGCGATCATGTCGGAAAAGGAGTCGTTCATAAATCTCTGGAATGTGGCGGGGGAGTTGGTCATTCCAAAGAATATGACCATTGGTTCAAAGAGGCCTTTGTGGGTGATGAATGCACCCTTCCATTGGTGTCCATCTTTGATTCGGACATTGTTGTACCCCCATTGTACATCGAATTTGGTGTAAAGACGGGAGCTGCAGAGTTTGTCAACTAGGTTGGATATTAATGGAAGTGGGTAGGCGTCTCGGATGGTGTGTTCGTTTAAGTACCGATAGTCTTGGCAGGGACGAAGGGAACCGTCCTTATTCTTTACGAAGAAGAAGGGAGAAGCCTGAGGGGAGTTCGAGGGGCGGCTCTTGCCGGTTTTAAGGTTTTCATCCAAGAAGGCTTCTGCTGTGAGCCGTTCCTCTGGGGCAAGAGGGTAGGCCTTGGCAATCTTTGGGACGAATGATTCGTCGAGGTTAATCTCGTGATTGTAGGGGCGGGACAGTGGCATGGCAGTGGCTTCTTCATCGAAGACAGAGGCAAACTGGGAGTATTCAGGGGGAAGTACGACAGGTTTCTTCATGGCTTCTGCTGCTATAGCGAGGTCGGTGGCAGTGGTCAGTTTTCAGACAAGGAGGGAGTCTCTGGAGATAAAGTGAGAGCCGCATTTGAGGATGTGGTTGGCTGTGTACTTGGTGTAGGTTGCTCTGATCCACTCGTTCTCAGAGAGGTGATCTAGGTAGGAGTAGAGGTGCAAGTCCTCAGATGGGGTAGTATGGACGTGTCTTCACAGATGGGGAGGTTCTGGGCGGTGGAATTTGGAATCGTGGCGATGGGTGTCCGTTACTTGGGCAAGGAAGAGCTCTTCAGACTGGTCGATGGATTCATCAAGGCGGATGGTGGGGGTGGCCCAGTCAATGGTTGGATTGGCGGAGCGGAGCCATGGAAGGCCAAGGATGAGGTTCTTGTGTCCGCAGTTCATGACATGGAAGGTTACCCGCTGGGCAACTCCTTCGATGTTGACAAAGAGGTCAGCAGTGAACTTGATCACCCCGTCTTTGTTGTAGGAGGCATTGACATTCCGGACTAGGATTGGTTCTTTTAGGCGTCGGATGGGGAGGTGGTGTTTGTGGACAAAGTCCCAGTCGATGCAGGAGATGTCTGCACCACTGTTGATGAGGGCACGGGTTTCGACAGCTTTCAGGGTGTGCAAGGGTACGATGACTTGGACAGAGATTTGCATTTTCTTAGAGATATCTCGTACTAGTACAGAGGCACAAGAGGAGGTAGGGGAAGGAGGCGTCGAGGCTGCTTCCCCATTTAAAAACCCAAGGAGGTATAGTGGATCCGATGTACGGTCAGGGTGCCTTCTTCGTCATCCTCGCAGTCTATCAGGTTTGGGATGTCATCCTTCTCCTTCCCTTTGCCCTTATCCTTGGTTTCCTCGGCTACAGCGTTCACCTGCTTGCGAGGGGACGTGAAGTGGGGGCATTGGGCAGATCCGTGACCCGGCTTGCGACAACGGAAGCAGAGCTTCTTCTCAATACATTGCTTCTTGATAGCCAGGGTCATCTTCTCAACTTTGATGGCTGAGGTGTCCATCGCATTAGGGTCCTTCTTGGAGACGGGGGCGGGGGAGAAGGAGTGGTAGTTCTGACGTGTAGGTTGCAGGTTTTGTTTGGCGATCTTGTTGGCTCTTTCCCACTGGGTTTGGAAGTGGACAGCCTTGGAGTACCAGTTGGCAATGGTGGTGGGGACGGTGTTGAGGGCCATGATACGTCTCATCATAGAGGTGGGGATCCCAGCGGCGAAGTATCCGATGAGGACGTTGTCATCCTTAATAGTAGCTTGTTGGACTCTTCCTCAGAATTTGGCGATGTAGGTGGCAAGGGGGGGTTCGAAGGTCCTGTCCTTCTTCAGCATCATCCGGGTGGTGGAGAGCCAGGCTATGGCATTTCCGACGGTGTCTTGGTGTTGGAAGGCTTTGTAAAACTCAGTAGCAAAGTTGGTAAAGGTTCCAAAGGTTACAGTGGTGGGGGTAATGGCATTTCGGCAGAAGGCTTCCGCCCAGGTCTTGGCGGTCCCTTCTGTCATGTAGGAGAGGGCAAATGCGACCTTCTTGTTTTCGTCGTTGTAGACGTCAGCGTTGACTAGGAGGTAGAACTGGACGGTGTCCATCCATGCGTCTGACTTCTTGTAATCTCCATTAAAGGCTTCAGGGGCTCTGATGTGGAGTTCAATGGGTTTGGTCGAGGACATCTTAGGGAAGGGAGGGGGAACAGGTGATCGGGTGATGGTGGGCGGGTGATGTGC
>QFEL01007507.1:0-34308 GCA_003316195.1 Neoboletus brunneissimus
GTGTCGAAAATTGCCCTCAGGCACATGTCACCCCATATTGATGACATGCAATAACCTTCTGTGACACCGACGTCAAAACCCAGTTTGCATTTGGTACTATTATCAGCGAGGGATCCCTTGACGATCGGGACGAGTGAATATAACATACTATGTCAACTAAAGCAAGACAAATGTAAGTGCTGTTCGTCACTACCAATAGGGTCTCATATTGTCTTGTGCTATGCCATTCCCCTTGTTCCTCTTGTTTATTTGTCGATACATCATGAAATCAACACATTTAGTTTGCTTTTTGTTACTGGATCATCCACCGTGTCTACTGTAATGCCGGGCGTTGCCGTAGCGGGGGTTGCCACGGACGTGGCGCTTCGCGTGTTATGATGCTGTGCTCTACGCCGTATATGTGAGGTTCCCAATCACATTCGCCGCAGAAGTTCTCCTTTTTGCAACGCACGTGAAGTACATCCAGACTTCGACTTGTCACCTATTAGGCTTCCCAGGTAATGTGTACTAACAACCTACCGTTCTTCTATCACAAATTCGAAGGCTTGAATGATTGATCTTCTCATTTTCAGCACAGGGACTAGCCTCCTCGCACAGCACTAGTAATGGCAATGACTCTACAAACGAATGAATATACAGGATGTACAACAAGTTGGTCTGGGAGAATTAATGTGACAATTCCTTAGTTGTACAGATTCAGCTCTTCACGCTTGTCACAGTCGCCAATGACATTCTTGGTTGTAGTATCTTGAGCCCTCCGCGTTCCCTCAGGGTTACCGAGCTGATTCACTACAACTGTATTCTGGGCTGAAGCCTTGTCCATGCGGCTTGCAGGGAACTGATAATTGGTGACAACGTTAACTAAGATACCAGATGCTGGAACGCTGATCAGTGAGTCAACAGTCAGCAGTTGCGGCGACACATTATGTATGTCACACATATCAACAACCGTTAAGGTACAGCGGCCCGGGGGGAGTGATGCATTGGGTCGGACACCCCTCCAATGTAAAATTTGTCAGGGGTACTGGCACAGCATGGGATAAATGAGCCTCTGCCTGCTGGTGAGATGTCCACGAATTGGGGTTGAAGTTTGCATCTATCACGATTGCATCCCGCGACTACTAAGCACCATCTCCACAAAACGTCAGTCTTTTTTCTGACACATAGATTAGACTTACTTTGACCCTACCCATACTACATTGTTTCTAATGCTCGTCAACCACACCCCCTCTCCGTGCCCTACCATAACTATTTACTTTATTCTTCTAATGTGACAGGGGCCATCAAGTGACTTCTCACAGACGCTGATTACACCAACTGACATCAAATTTCAATTTCAGACCGCAGGCAGTTTAACATTCAGGATCGTGCAGTGTTCTCAGGCTGGTTCGAACGTATCGCAGTCCGCCTGCCAGCTCCATTTATGTAAGGGACCTGAAACGCCAGTCAGCTCATCGCAGAACCGATGGAAAGAAAATGACCAACACTCATCTGAGTTCACCGACAAGGAGGGGGACATCCGGCCTTGCTGCTAACCAGCGCGTTCTTGTCGACATCGGGTTTTCTGTGAGCTTATTATTCCTCTATTCACTTGTGTGCCTCCCCACCTGGGTGGATAGGCATCAGCGTGGTAAATACTAAGGCCAACAAGTGGTTGCCTACACCTCTGCAAGCGACATAGTGTAGCTACGACTTGTCAATCCCTAAGAGTGCATCACAGAACTGTTGATTTACTTCGACCTTGCCCATTCCATGTCTGCACCTACTTCTTGTTAACCAGACTGTCACAATTCTTGATCTCAACGGAGTATGGCAACACGGCGGGCACATGCGTGCTGCATTGGTGATGGGGTGTCCAATCCATCGACCAAACATAAATTAAATCGATTGGTTCGGGCGACAACAATAGCACAGATATATGAGCCTTGTTGATTCCACCCAGTGAAGATAGCTGTGATACATTCCCACAGGTGACCGGTGACCGCGAAGGGATATGTTGCATCGCTTGCGAATGCCATTGCCTTTGTGAACCCACCAGCACGTGAACCACACTACACGTGCATGTACAGGAGCTATTGAAGGAACTTCAGTCGTCTGAGTCATTCCCTCGCCAGCATGTCTGTATGAAGACAAGTGTGAGCACCGTATAGTGATGTCCTAAAGTACTGCCTGGTAGTACTAATTTCGTGATGGTGGAGGCTGTATTTTGGAAGCGCAGCGTTACTTCTCTACGACCAGTGTTTCGTCTATATAGGTAAGCGCTGGGTTGCAAAGCACTGGGATCCACGGGAAGACGTGGGGAATATTACGAGTATGGTGTACAATTGAGTCTAGAAAGCATGCAACGGACGACAAGACGCAAATCAGCCACTAATAATTTGAACGGAAAAAACACTACAATCACTATGACTCTGTACTCCGACCTTGCTCTCCCTTGTTCGTGACTCCAGCGATGTTCCCGAGACCAGGCAGGACAACCTTCCAAGTCCTTTTGGAAGTGAACACTCTACGAACTTGATGCTCAATCAATTCGTGCAGCTTTGGGACATCTTTTAGCATGGCTCGACTACCCATAAGAGACGTGGTCTTCAAATTAAGAGTGAACTCTGGGGGAAGGGAGATCGTTAGAACAGGCTCGGATGAAAAGGGAGACGGGGGTGTAATAGTAACCTAAGAAATTCCATGAGTGGGTGTACCATGGTCAGACAGACGCGGACTCGCCGATGACTCGAACAGATCGAGGGATATCGTGAGCGAGACAGGGAGCCGCGCAAAGGACGACATTGGGTAATTGAACAAATAGGCAGTGGAAAGCGATACTGAGACATTGTCGGTGTAGGACATGCAAAACATGGCGGACTGTAGTGCGTCAGTGTCTGAGCGGGACGTGACGCAAGGATACTGACAGTCGAAACGCTCGTTTCCCCTGTATTGTCTACGAGCTGAGCGTCGGACAGCAGTGGCGCCGAGTTTCCGAGGTCCACCGCATGGATAGTAATGTGATCCTGGATGTAAAAATACAGTTATTAAGGGAGGAAATTGACAAAAAGAAAAAAGGGGAACAAACAAGGAAATTGCGGGGGCGGATTTTGTTGGCGTATGCTTCTATTCGAGCCCGGGCAACTTCATTCCCTTCCGAGCCTTCCAATCCGCTTTGCAGTTTTGCCCGGTAGACATCAGCTACCTACCCAAAGCTCACAAACCTGCGCCACGTCGTGGCATGGTAGATTAACGGACGGACCTGTCGAGCCAGGGAGTTGAACCAATTGGCAGACTCTGCGTCGTTTGGGAAAGTATCGGCTTCAGGCGGTGGTGAACGTGTTCGCGACGACTTGTCTGGCCTGGTGAACGGATGGAAATTCGGAGTTTCTGACTTGTCAGTTTGCGGGAGGAAAAAAAGGTATTTGAGGACGAGAGCGAGGAGGAGGAGGATGGATAACTGTCCAAGAAGTAGGCCTTGGGTAAAAGTCGGGGTCAGGGAGAGGATGTAGTTGTTACCCATGAAGCAGCGCCTGCGGACGAGTTTGGCATTCCGAGTCTCGCGAGGTTAGCCTTTACCATGAGCCTCGCTCAGCCAGCCATCTTCGTTGCCTGGCCCAACGCTCCACTCACCAGTTCCCTCGTTCGCACTTCCATCACTGGTCTTGGCCTATCGTCCATCATTCTCTCCGTTATCCCTTCACCATCATCAAACCTTATCCAGTGGGCTAGCTACGACTGCATCGACCATACCCTCACTGTCTCTGAGCCAAATCATGTCCTTTCATCATCTTATACAATCAGAAAGGCGCTCATTCGAAAGCACTTCTTGGCCCGGTGCATTCAATCATATCTCGTCAAACGCCCCGGATCATTTCTCGCAAAAGCTGTACCCCTCACTTGGGACATCGATATTGCCTACTCAGATGAACTTGACGAAATGTGGAGTGACGAGCTATGGGACCTCGGCAGCACGCTTGATGCCAACAGCGGTGACATCAAGCGATGGTTCATTCTCAAACCGGGCATGGCCGACAGAGGGATGGGTATCAGGCTTTTTGACAGCAAAGACACCTTGCACAGTATATTTCAAGAGTTCGATTACGATGTTGACGACGACGAGGCGCATGAAACAACCACATCTGTCATGACTTCTCAACTCAGGCATTTCGTTCTCCAGGTATCAATGATGTCAATACCACCGGCATCCAAACTGAGCGCTAATCTAGGAATACATCTCTACTCCTTTACTTGTCGATCCAAACGAGATCCCACTGTCGACCAAGGCCCAGCCATCATTTGATCTCCGGGGTCACAAAGTCATTTTGTTTCTCTCCGCGGCTTCCTCAACTCAATTAACACTTGTCTGACAGTTTCACTTGCGGACGTACGTTGTTGCATCCGGCGCTCTAACAGTATTCATGTACGAACGCATCCTCGCACTATTCTCCGCAGAACCCTACCATGCTCCTATACGCTCCGACCTTGAGATGACCGTTTCTCTTACTCCTCACTTAACCAACACCTCTTTGCAAGCCCACCACGGCGAAGAGAATGTGCGTCTTTTGGATGAGCTGATTGGGTGTCGTATATTGTCTGGCGGCGAGGAATCGAGAAACAATGTGTTGAACACGGCAGACATTGTTGTGATCAAACAGCAAATAGCTGACACCCTCTCGGAAACATTCAAGGCTGCGCTCCACCAACCGATACACTTCCAGGCACGGTGGTTCACTCCCTTGGGTCCTTCCGGGTCTTCTAATTCTTGTCTACAGCCGTTACCCAACGCTTTTGAGCTCTATGGGGTTGACTTTCTGGTTTCGCACGAACCCGTTGGTTTCCAGGTTAAGCTGTTGGAGATGAATTCTGAACCTGCCATCGAACTCACGGGACCACGGTTGACTTGGATTCTGGAGGACTTGTTCAAAGCCATCGGCATTGTTTGCGTCCAGCCTTTCGCGCGGCGAACTAGCCACGACAGCAATAGTGTTTCATTAAAAGTTGGAGAAACTTTGCACAATTTACGCAAGTGTCTTGACATCAAAGTTCATGCCTCCATGGCATACTGAATAACATCGTCTACAAAAGGATTGTAGAACGATTTGGATCTTTGGAAGGAACATGGTATGAATATACACGACAACCCAGTGTTTGCTAGGGACTTATGTAAACGCGTTCATAGAATTTATCAAGTCGCGGGGGAAGGCCCATGCTTCCCCTTCTTGGTTTTGGTCGGATAGGCCATTAATCTCGGATCTCGTTTTCGCTTCCGAACGCTCCCGCTAGTAGTTGCTGATGCTACTAGGATTAAGGACGGCGCTGTCTGGCAGATTCCGCTGTACGAAGGATGTGCATATTTCTCGAAGTTTTTCAGCGAAAGTTTGGTTAAACGCAACGCATCGAATTACAAAGCACTGGAGTTTGATGACCCCTTGGTTGTACATATTTTCATCATCTGCGTCTGGGCAAGTCTGGGAGGGAGGTACCAAGTCCGGAAACAGTGCCGTGCGTTTCGAAACGTAATCCAATTTCTGCAAATACGTCAGTCTCTGCACAACTTCATTCCAATGCACACGCACCTTGCGGCCCAGATATCCCGAGGTTTCTGATGCAATTGTCATGACACCTTGGTCTCCCACCCATTCGTATGTACCCAGGTAACGAGATGTTTTTCGTGATGAGCAGTATACATCCATCTGCTTGCCAACATCGAAATTATCCTCGAGTTTAGTCCAAGCGCCGCCGTGAATTTTGGGATTGCATTGAAAGGTTGGTGTGACAACGAGACCAAGCGCGATCCTGGATGAAGTCCAAATTATCTCGTTGCAATCGAAAATAGGGCCCTTTACTGGGAAGATATTGAGAGGAATGAGCCTCTTTCGATGATCAATGCGTACGAAACATCCATAACATTCTATCATTTCATGCCATAAGTACCATGAACCTAATCTGACGTAGTGCATCCATACCTTGTAGAGCTTGGTGTGAACAGCACGTATGTATGAATGTATCGAAGACAACTCTAATTGACCCTCCACGAGCTCATGGGGTATGTCTTTCGCAAAGTCTCTAAAATCAACTTTCAGAAACCATTGCTTTTCTTGACTGTCGTGATGTCACTGATTATCATTACTTGCTCGTGACAGGTTGCCGAGACTGACCTGTTCTAGTTCTTGGGTACAGTTAGAGAGCGCAACGCGAAGCCCGTTCAAAACCTATGAAACTATTACAGCTTCAGTGCACGTCGCAGCGCAGTCGGATTTTACAAACCTCGTTGTACTCGAAAGCTGTAGCCTTCGTCCGTCTGTACTTTTCTCGAAGACTTGTCAAATTTTCTTGAGTCCGTGAAGCCTCCTCCTGCGTGCGAAGCTCATGTAAACCTGGGCACATGATGAAAAACACAGCGCCACCTTTTTCGCGAATGAGATATTCGTTTTCAGCAAGCAATCTGGCAAATTCTCCTCCCGTATGGTACGTCGGCCGAAAGGGCATATCAGTCGCCCGTGATCAGTGGGTTGCTGTGGGCACCACCTCTGCGGATTGCAGGGGGTTAGGTATGTTTTCCTCTGACTTTATGGAGGACACCTGTGTAAGCACCTTTCCTGGAGAGCAGCACTGTCCGCTTTGAGAGCCGGAACGGCAATTAGTGCCTGAGCCCTCTCATGTTGTCGGTTGCTACATAACGATATAACACTTGTCCAAAATAAAGATGACCGTTGCACGTGACCGTGACTGCAAGTCTTCGAAGTTGTGAATGTACCAACACTAATGTTTGACAAGTGTAACTTGGGAATGCAAAGTTCATCACCGCCTTCGAATGCGAAGCGCGCGACGTCCACGCCGTCGCGGAAACGCTCTAGATGGGTCGAAGAGGATCCCGAGGCCGAAGCAATCCAAAGACATCAACAATCTCTCAAACGTCGTATAAAGTCGGTTCGAAGTACTGGCCATGATACCAATCAAATGCCTGTGGACCCCCCTCCATCTCAGCGATCTCGTCCAACACATCCTACCGCAAACAGTGTCTTCGTACCCCTCAGAAATTCATATCCTCCAATCCGGCCGTCCCGTTCCGTATACTGTTACGAGCGACTCAACCAAATAGAAGAAGGGTCCTATGGCGTTGTATTTCGCGCCAGGGACAAAGATACTGGGGACATAGTTGCACTTAAGAAGCTCAAGCTCGACGAGGAGAAACATGGCTTCCCGATTACCGCACTTCGTGAGATCAGTGCTCTCATGGCTTGTCAGCACGAAAATGTAGTTCGAATTCGCGAAGTAGTCGTTGGTGACACCTTGACACAGTAAGTTCAGTCCTTCAGTCGCCTTCCGGGTCGCGATCAACACAATCTACCTGAAGAGTTTATGTAGTGATGGATTTCATCGAACATGACCTCAAGACACTCCTGACCCTGATGCCGTCCCCCTTCTTGCAATCGGAAATCAAAACATTGATGCTACAGCTATTATCTGCTGTTGCTCATTGTCATTCCAATTGGATTCTCCACCGTGACCTGAAAACCAGTAATTTACTTATGAACAACCGCGGGATGATCAAAGTTGCCGACTTTGGTCTCGCGCGAAGATACGGTGATCCTGTCGGGGTAGGGGGGTTGACACAACTAGTGGTGACCTTATGGTACCGGTATGTTGACGGTAGCATCGATTTCGATTTCGTCCTCTCTTACATGTCAACAGCGCCCCAGAAATTCTCTTGGGAGCTACCAAATATTCAACTGCCATTGACATGTGGTCTGTTGGATGTATCTTCGCGGAATTGCTCTTGAAAGAGCCAGTTTTTCAAGCTCAAGGAGAGCTCGAACTCCTTTCCATGATTTTCAAGCTCCTCGGCCCTCCCACAAGCTCTTCTTGGCCGGAATACTCTGGTCTTCCCCTCGCCAAGACCATCACTCTCCCTGCTCCGCATGCTCATCAATTTCGCCAGCGGTTCCAGTACATGACAACATCAGGAATTGATTTTTTAATGTCATTTTTGACATATGATCCAGCGCAGCGCATCACTGCTGAAGAAGCTTTGCGTCACCCTTATTTTAGGTTAGTTGTCGTCGTCGTCGTTTCCACTTCACCAATTGATCGCACAAAGTGAATCCCCGCTTCCTAAACACCCAGACCTCTTCGCTTCATTCCCGTCCGTTGCTGCTGGAGAAAAGTGAGTAATGAATGTTACTCTCACGGCACACAGCCCATGACCTTACCGGCTCAGACGCAAGAAGCCATTTGATAGCCCCTCTGCACCTGTACGAGCGGCGGACTACATTAAACTTGCAGAGAACGATATGCCATAGTAAGTAATGTATGATATGTATTAGGGACTCCAAGCATGCACATACGAACGGAAGTGGAGTAGGCAAGAGCACCTCTTGACTATAGACCGCCAGTACCATCACCAATGCTATCTTCGACACTGTTCAGCAACTGTCGCATTCTCTGAAATCGTGTCCTCGTGCGATCCATTTCACCGCACTTGTCATAGAATTCTTTCACCTCTTGTACAGTGAACCTGAATTCATTAGCTATATCGTAGATCGCCTGATCAATGCAATGAAGTGGAATCACTTCCTGTCCATCCCCCGATGGGAACATGATTGGCGTCGCAAAGGCGTCGGGGTGTGAACTTGAAACACTGTTAGCTCTTGAGCTTAGGCCCGACTCCACAAGAAAGTACTCACGTTATTTTCATTTTCTTTGTGGCGTGTGGTTCATCGTTACCTTCGTCGCCCGTTTTCCGTTTCCCCCACGGTGGAGGGGATTGGTTACCAACTCGAATGGGCCATCCTTCGCTCTCTTCACCATCTGCCATTTCCTCTTCACCAGGGCTTTGTCGAGTATGAACCTCTGACACCGAAGCTTGTGGCTCGCTGGCGATTTGGTCAGGAGCAAACAAAATGATCGGCACATTGGTATCAGTATTGCCATCGGTGCACGCTATCATCTGTCTTTCTGCGTGATCTGCGTGAAGCGACTCATCCACCGGCTTCGTGCGCTTTCTCCTCGCACGCCTAGTTCTTTCCTCCGCCTGTCGAACGTAACCATACTGTCCCTTTTCGCCGTGGGCTGGCTTTTTTTGATCCACGATTGCGGCAATCATGTTGTCCAAGCGGACCGAGTTCTTCTTGTAACGCTCCCGCCATGACTGCCATGTGTGTCGAGTTACCCACGCATGCTCTGGATCAACAGCCTGGGAGGTATTATCAGAAGGGAATCGCTGAGCATGTCCTTGTACCCCACCATCTCACAAAGTTGTTGGTACAGACGATTACCAGTTCTCCCGCCCGTTTCCTTGTAGGGGATCTTGGTAGCTATCCATTGACATAGACGTTCTTCATCCTCTTCAGTAAATTGAGTTCGTCTGAATGTGATAAGTATCGCTTGTGATCGATGAGGGTAGTGGAAACTCACTCTTGTCCGGGGCGTCGGCCTCCTGGGTTCTTATACACCAGTGGAGTATAAACAAGTGCACCTTTCTCCACGCATTTCTTGACCCATAAGTAAGACTCGATATACTTGTCTGGGACGCCTTGATATGACTTGACGAGATGCTGGAAAACTTCTGTGTTCGGATCTGCGAGGATTACACGAGCAGACTGAGGAGACGCAGTGGGATCTCCTCCGGAATGCTTGGGTCACCCAGTAAGGCCCCAGAATACGATAGCTATGGTCACCTAACTCACCATAATGCGCTGGCTGAGCGCCGCACGTGCATTCACATTTGCGATACTGGGATGTATGTGCATCTTGATGGGTACTCCTCTCTCGACAAATATCTGTTTCAGCAGCATTCCTGCAATCTTGCACGCGTCAACGTAGGTGTAGGGCACGAAATGACGTTCAGGGCGATCTGGACTGATCCAGCAGAGGCGAAGGCGCTCCTCTTCTGGAGTGCCAGGCTGGGTTAGGACGTAGCCTTGCCTTGGCACCTTGCTTTCTACGCGCCCACCGAGAGACTGAGCTGCACGTCAGCATCTATGGTCCAACCCGGCGCCAAGCCTACTCACAGTGATTGTTTCGCATAACTCGGCCTGTATTTCTTGAGGGATATCCTTCTGTATGAAGAACTTGACGGCTAAACTGTTCTCGTCTTGAAATATTGGCTGTATAATAGTTGTTAATAGTTGTGAAGTCTTTAGAAAGCACTCTGCCACCAAGAGGGACTGCTCACCATGATCCCTTGTGGCAGTTGGCCGTGGACGTGGTTAACCCAGGGATCGGGTTAGGTTTAGGTTTGAAACTATCAGGGTTAGGGTTGTGTTGCCGCTACCCTGATGACTAATGCACTCCTCCCAGGCAAAACTCAGTCACTGATCACAATAATGGGTGTTTGCCGAAGCGAACACTGATTTATTAAGTTAGGGTTAAAGTGAGGATGGGTATCCGCCATAAAGCCATAGATGAAGAAGAGCTTGTGATAATAAAAACATGCGTCTGATTGTCTCAAGTCCCGTAACCAACATCCTCCACAGCAGAAGGTTCCTCTCTCAACGAGTCGTTATCTTGAAGATGATGGGAAGACTTGCCAGCAATGGCTGACATTCGCAAATCGGATGGCAGTTTTACCAGCGAAACGCGCTTCGCTGCTCTGGTTTTGTGCCATTCTTCCGCCTGTTCCTCTGGGAACTCTGGTACTACGGGTGGGTTCTCATGCAAGGATGTGTCTAGCAGGGACGGGTTGGTGGTGGATAGTGATAAATACGAGGTTTCGTCAGGAGATGGATGGCAGCTAGCCGGGCTATCACATCCTTGTGTGACTGGTGGATCGGTGGCAAGGGATGGCCCCCAAAGTGTGGGTGCAGCAAACGCTTCGCCCGACGATGGCCAATCAGGACCAAAGTCCAGCGCGGAACGGAATGTTTCATAGGTGGGCGAGTCGAAGGACTGCGAACCTGTTGGAGGTGTCTCTTCGTGAAATGAACTCTTGAGTCGAATTTCCTGAGTAGAGAATGATGACTGCGAGGTATACTCGGAGTAACGCTGCCGCAACGTTTCGGTTGCAGCTTGCAAAGCAAGCGAAGTAGCCTGTTTGAAATTCCTCTCCTCAACAGCGAGATCGTTGAGAAGGATGTTGCGATGACAGATAAGCTTGGTGACATCCAAGCGCATTGCCTGTATTTTCTTGGACATGGTCCGAACAGTATCCTGCAAACGTTCTCGGGTGGATTTCTGGAATGGTGCCAAAATCCCAATGTTTCTCGCGATATGCATGCTAGAATCGATTTGCGCATTAGCAGCGCAAATACGATTCTCCAGGTCTTCCACGCGAGCATGTATCACATAGGATCTGGAGGCGAGAGGGGAAGGTTCTGGCTCGACCGGGTATGCCTTCTCTACGACTGAGAGTTCTCCAGCGCTAATGCGAGCGGCAGCCAATTCTGCCTTCACGGTATCAAACGTCTCCTTGAATTGTGACGCTCCCTCGACCTCGGGTGTGGATAGATCTGCCAATCCACTCTGGCAACCATCCGTGCGTGCAGAGTACCCACCGTGCGACCCACCATAACTAGGTGGCTCATCAATCAGTTCGGAGAGGTTACGGTGATCCCACGTCAGCGTTCTTGGTTGACCAAGATTCGGAAGCTGCATATCATGAAGGTGTGACGTAGCGGCAGCTACTCCAGTGAGCTCGAGAACTTTGCCTGTCATTCCAAGCGATCGCATGCGTATACCCATGGTTTTGAAGGCGCTCGCATAGTTAATGTGAGATATCCATTCATCGATCTCTTTCTGCTCGGTTGTCTGGAAAAGAATATGACGTCCATCGCGAGTGGTGAGGCGAAAAGTATTCAAGTGCTGTGGTATACGGATGAGGACTAGAGAAATGCGGTGCGGACTAGTTCACCTTGGTATAGGATCTGTCTAGAGCTGCCAGTGCATCATGCAACGAAATGATTTCATCAGGCTTAAACAATGTTGACGGTATGGGGGGTTTCCTTGGTGGATCGTTCCATGAGAGTAGTGTTGATGACCATGATATGTCACGGAAAAGAAGAAGTTGAGATCTCGTAAGTGCGACACTATAGGGTCGCCACTTGCGGTTCAATGGCTTTTTCCCCCCTTCCAACGGCTCATCTTTGCGGTTGAGTACCGCGACCTTAGCGAATTTGATGGCCCATGTCTCGGACGCAGGTAGCGCCTCAGGTGCATCATCAAGGTCGTTGAGAGATGGACTTGGGTTACCCCCAACACTCAAGCCAAAGAATGGGGTTGTCGATCGCATGTCCGTTGGTCCTATTTGCACCACGTGCCCCTTGGCGAAGGCCAGGAGAATCTCGTCGTAGTTCCAAGAAGTGCCTGTGCCATCCCATCGAAACGGATTTTCAAGTGATATTTGGCCTTCGACGTCAACGCGGAGCTGATCCAGCAAATTCTAAAACGAAACCTAAGGTCAAGTAGTGAGAGTGACGTGAATTACTCACATTTGTAATAAGATAGTAGGGATCAATCTTTGGTCTGCTCAATAATGTATTCCCGCTTTGTATCATTGGACTCGGAAGCCCTGATGACGTGGAGGGTCTAGTGATGTTTCCTTCGACGTTCCCTTCGGGGTCTAAGGGGTCCTCAATAAAGATGAATGGTGCGAAAGTAATGTTGTCGTAGAAGCACTGAGGGACTGTCATGAATGCCCACTATAATGCCAACATGGTTCTACATACATCGAGAACTTCAGGCATCAGACCCGGAAGCATCGTATTCCTCATATAATCGGCCTTGGACATCTTCCGTCTATTCGACTTGTTGAAAACGTCAGTGTGCAACATGATCAGGCTGAAGGCTAAAATATATGGATGATCTAAATTTAGTATTATGATCGTCATTGTCAATTTGCACATCAGGAAAGTTAAGGATAGCACACCTCTAGAAGTGAACAAGTCAGGGTTACATGAAAGATACCTATTCGCGAATGCTTCGATGACTCGATCAATTTGCTGTGTCTCCCGTGGTAGACTGAGATCCATTAACAATCTGCGCAATGCAACATCCAGAGGATCTCCATGAAATCCAAAGCGTTCGATGAATAGTTTGAGTGAATCGGTATAGACGCGATCTCCGCTGCAGAAGCAGTTAGAACGAGCGAAGGCTATCCAGCGCAAGCTCACGTGGAAGCCAGGACTCCGGCTATTTCGGCCTTGGGGACGAGGAACACCAATCTGTTAACGAAGTTTTCGGCAGATTCATTCGCTCGGGGCTTCAGGGCATCAGGTGGAATCTGGGATAGAGAAGGCCGAGGGGAACGAGAGGTCGGAGATGAGACAACTCCATTAGAAAATGAGGGCCCATTTTTAGTGGCCGATGATGGGGATGAGGTGAATAGATTAACAGAAAGTCGATGTAGAAGTTGTGGATTAGTCGAGGAACGAGGTCGGGAATTGGGCGGACGGTTTTTGGATCGCAGTGTGGGACTGGCAGAGAACGGTTCCTTGTTTGGAAGAGGGACAACGGATTGATGTGATAAAGTAAAGAGAGAGCGCGAACGCGAAGCGGTTACAGAATCAGCCGTAGTTGGACGTCGCATGGGTGAACGATGTGAAGCAAGATAACACGGATCGGCAGTCATTGGTCGATCGTTGGCCCTATCTGCAGCAACTGGGCTTTGCGGTAAACTAGGAATGTCAGTACGAGCTGTCGAAGAGTGACGAACAGCGCGTTCTGAATGACGCCTAGAAAGTCTTGCGGCACTAGAATTGCTAAGTGATCTCGCAAGCGAGTCTGGAGGTGCAGCGAAGTCCACCCTGAGCGGAGAGGTGGGATTTACCGCTGGTAACGAGGGCGACTCGGATGGGACGGTGAGATGTTGCGGGGATGATGTCGAAAATTTGCGTGACCAGAACGAAGATTTTCGTACCAGGGGTGTAGAAGAAGTGTTTCCACTGGTAGTGGGTGAAGTTGAGGCTCGTTTCGCTGTTGTAAACATGTGTGTCACCGAGACACCTCTGGTACGTTGTCGGTCAAAACTTGACGAGGGCTTCTCTGGCCGCAATGAATGGGTGCTCTTACATTTCCGCAAGACGTTCTCAGTGCTGCGGCTCGGAAAGGATGTGAACGCAACAGAGTTTATCTGTGAGGGAGGAGATATTATGGGTGTATTATGGTAGACATCCAGATAAAAGGTGGGCTGCGGAGGAGTGTCTGTCACGGGCTGGACCGAGATAGACACCCGGGCATCGTTTAGATGGGCGCTTCGTTCATGACTAGTGGTGTTTGGATCGGCCTGCGAGGATGGGATCGGGGGAAGATCTTTCTCGAGAAACAGTCTACGCGGAGATGTACTGCGTAGATTTGCGGTACGCTCATCTGCATGGGGTAAACCACCAAGACTTTTGCGCGCTGAGGGTACGGGAAGTATGCGACGTGTCCAATGCGGTAGGGAGAAGAAGTGGAGACCACCGCTGTCGCTGGGGCCCGGGACGGGCACAGGACGGGTCTGCTCGGCGGGCGACGGAGCCGGTTTGAGATTGGCGATGGAACCCGAAGTGTCAGAGCGGCGTACAATGTCTGCTGAAGGAGGGTGTCTGTTTCCCAAACCAAGCATACTGACCATGATTTAAAGTGTAATGGTGCAGTGTGAGCACGGTGCTCACTCCCGAACCCGCTGGAGAGACGTCAAGGACAGTGAGCGCTGGGAACGTTGAGTATCGCGGGCGGATGGCTGGTGACAGCAGTATTGGGCGGTAGTGTTACAGCAGCTTAACTAAGCCATCTAGTAAGCAACCTTTCATTCGACATCAATTATGATTCTATGACTGGTGACCATGGTTTCGACCTTCAATCTCTCTGTATCTCCTCAGCAAAGTTTCGTGCTGTTCACGGAGTCGGAAAACAAGATGTAGTGAGCCCATCCAGACGAACCTCTGTCACCCGTCTCTTCTCTCCACATTTCATTCGCTCGTAGAGTTTCCACCTTTTGTAACCCAGCAGCATCCTACCCATGTCTTCCTGATTAACAGGCTTCTCCTTCTTTTCCCACTTCCTCCGATGCAACCTCCGTACCTCCTTCACGACCATACCGTAACCCATTCTCGCCGTCCCAGCTGACAGTTCTGCTGTATGCAGGGATTTTTATGACGGTGTCGTCAGCATTGCTGATGCCCAACCTAGCCAGGCCGTTGGGGCCTCAACGACCTGGCTAACATTCTCCTAATTTTGCTCTGGGGTCTGTTCAATCCCGCTGTTGGGCACCTCCTCCGCCGACACTGGTGGGAGGGGGATCGTAGGCTCCTGATTTATCACCAAACGGTGACAAATCAGGAGGAAGCGTGGTACCTTGTGCATAGAGATCCTCAAGAAGGATCTTCCCTGCATTGATGCAATCTACAACCCATTGTGGCTGGACATATTTCCGTCAAGGAGAACAAGTCGGCAAAGGTGAGAGAGCGGCGGCGAAGGTGATCACGGGTCGGTCAACGATGACATAAGTGATCGAATCGTCTGATTCTGTGATCCGGGAGAACCACTCCCAAAGGATGATGGCCAACCAACTCGACCACCGAACGACCTTATCAAGAATTCGAAAACGGGTCGGGATGTTTCGCGCGACAAGAAGAATGTATACGTGGAAAATAATGATGTGGGTGTAGAGTTGCGTGTCTCGGATAACGCTTGCAGTGTAAGCAGTGATGCCGTCGCGTCCGCGTCAGCGGAAGCGTGGACGACAAACTCTTCATCGACCTCGGTGGACTTGGTAGTGAAATCACTAGAGCCACTGTTGACGTCTTCACTGACATTGTGATGGGCAATGGTTTTGATCGCTTGTCAGGCCTTCTTTGTCGAAGCCATCTTGCCAGCGTTTTCAGATGGACACGATATTTTCCTCGCCATTTGACAGTACATATCTGCAAATTGGGATCTTAGCACGCCATACGCTGAGGCGTTACGTTCCGCGTAAACTCTGTAAGCCCACTGGCATACTGATCACGTGTAGGAAAGTATATCCCTGCCACACCTCGTAGAGATAGGTCCTTCTTGTGCTCGTACGTCGTTGTCTCCCATGTAGAGCGTGGTCCAGTTCCGTTCGTCCGCTCGTCTCAGTGTTTCCCACCATCGGCCACTCCAAACTCATAGGGTACGAGCCAGGTGACATCCTGATCCAAGACTTTCCGCCTGGTAATATATCCCATGAATAGAGAGGAAGACATTCGTGCGTGTACGCGAGTGCATGAGATAGAGTTGCTGTTCAGCAGCGAGACGAGGGCAATTGGCGATCAACGATCATGACACACAATCGTTGGAAGGCAGCAAGGCAAAGAGAAATATAATGCAAAGCGCATTATGATGTATCGTAAGAAATGGATTCACTGGCAGGTGTACCGATTGCACATTACTTTGCTCAATGTACACACATGCTTTTGGCGTGCTGCAGTAGCTTGAGCCTTGTCTCATGCTGGTAGGTATAAGACACGTAACGAAGCGTGAACGTCCAGGTTCCTTCGGCGCATAGATGGTATGCACAAATCCTGTGATAACCAGATCTGTTCTATCGGCTATCTATCCCAAGAAGCACCGGGAAAGAGCTGGTTCTCGATTGCCACCTGGAACTGCTGCCTGCATGAGTCGTGCACTGGGGCAAAGGAGATGTACTCGCGGTGTCGGTGGGTTGTTCCGTTTGATCTCTGTGCGAAAACAGAGGAGTGTCTCTGCCAATGCACGTGGGTCGGGAATAGTTATGGCGCATGCTGTGAGGGCGGGTTCGGGGGGGGACTCGGGAGACTGTGGATTCGTACAGCGTGAAGCCCTGATGGCGGAGCGGTAGAAATGGAGGACGCTGTTGAAGGTCGATCGCTGCATGAAGTAGCTGAGAGAGAGCGCCATTTATTTAAATTTTGTGGCTGGCTACAGTATGTACTCTGTGGCGATCGTTTGTTTTGCTTCTCCGTCAATCTCGCCATCCAAACCCACAGACTCCCCCCGATCCCCTCAAATCACCGCAACTCCCGTCCCTTTGTCGTGTATTCTCGCTTTCAGTTCTCCACAAAACCCCTTTGGTTCAACTACCCTACGGCATGCCAACCCTCAAAGATTGGTTTGGGTCTGTACTCACTCCCCTTCACTCCCTCTTCTAGCACCCTGCTCACCACGATTTCCAGAACCGATAATCAGCGGTCGAATGCCAAAAAAGACTCTGAAACCCCCCCTCTGATTAGTAACTCGCGAGACCGACGGTGCGTAGTCTGGTCTTCCTCCCGGTCCCTCCATTGACATCACACGCTCAGGTTCTGTCGAGACATGGATGGTGGTAGTACGTGTTTCCCTTCGCGGCGCATGCATTCTCTGACGCCACTCTCAAGGTTCTGTGGGACAATCGTCCCGCGATGTCGCCATTACGCAGTCTTCTCAGATGGGAAACTCTGACTATCAACGAGTTCGTGCGACGGACTGCGACTGGGAGGGAGATCCTGGGAAAGAACAAGACTGTGAAATGGGGAAAGAAGATCAAGAACGACGGGGAAATGTGAGTACAGATCTCATCTGAACTGCTTCGTGGTATTAAACCTATCTTTCCAGTTATCCGACTTTGATCGCGATCGCGATCACTTGTCGCTCGTATCACAAATGCAAGCCAAGGACAGAGCGTTGGCTCGTAAGCCGCGATTGGCTTTCCTGGGTCCACTTGGGACCTATTCTCACCAGGTCACTGCTATTGTCAACTATACCATTGCTTGCTGATGATATGTACAGGCGGCATTTGAGTGCTTTGGTGATTCTGTCGAGTACCTTACTCGGCCAACAATTGCAGGTGAGCCGTGCCGGCATGTTGAGGAAGAGTGCCAATTTTTGTCAGATGTCCATCGGTCCTTGTCGGCTTTAGTGCCCTTTGGGGTAATACCTCAAGAAAATAGTACCAATGGTTCAGTTGTTGAAACCTATAATGTCTTGCGCATCTCTATGGTTGGTCAAGAAACTTTCGTGAGGGGTGTCACGGTCTTAGGAGTGAAACATTGTCTGGTGATCCGACGGGGGGTGAAAACGGAGAACATTGAGAATGTATTGAGCCACGAGCAAGTATGTTCTTGTGATGAATCCATTATTCGACATCATTTCATGATGGCATAGGCCTTGGGACAATGCCGGGAGTGGTTAGCCAAACACCTCCCTCGAGCCTCCTTAGTGCCCATGCATTCCACTGCAAGTGCAGCGAAAAGACTACTCTCGGCAGAAGATGGGCTGGACCCGATGAAATGTGCAGCAATATGCTCATCAGTGGCTGTCACTATCTATGAAGGATTAGAAATTTTGGAAGAGAGTATCCAGGATGGAACAGGTCAGTGGTTTGTTCTATATGTCATGGGTACGGCCAATCTTGTCCACAGAAAATTTTACTCGTTTTTATATCCTTTCATATGGCCTAGATATAGCTCTTCCAGAGGGATGTCCTCCATCAACAGAGAACATGGCTCTGCTACGAATCCAGGCACCCCCTGATGAACCATTGAAACCAACACTGAACATTTCCAGAATAATTAGCATGCTTGGTATTATTGTGTTGCAAATTGATAGGCGCCCATCAGTCCATGGTAAACCATTCGATAGTGTTTACTTTTTTGAAGTTGGTGCTACCCTGGGGAAAAACAACCCCAAACAATTGTGGACAAAGCAGCTAGAGCAGGCAGTAGATAAGATAAAATGTATGGGTGTAGAGGTGTCAATATTAGGATGCTGGTAGATATGTATAGACTTTCCCTATCAATCTCATGGACATGTCAGAATGCAAAAATGATAGGCTTTTTCATGTTGGTTAAGCACTGGAACTAAGCTATGTATGTACATTGGCAATGCTACTAAAAAATTGCAGATAACCAACTTATAAAGAACAAACAAATAAATGATTATCTGTGTGAATGGAGGTGGTAAATCATAATGAACTTTCAAATATAAAATCTTATTCCAACTGAATGATTGGATATGCCTATGTTAATGCCACCCATTTGGCTAGAAATGACATCAGTTCCTTCACTTCAAGGCATAAATGATCAGTATGGTTCAATGCTGGTGAAAGGCTTAATAACATTACCTGCCCATAGGGAATGTTATACTAAGACTGGCTGCTAGTAAGCACATTGCAAACATGTACTACCAACAATACCTATGATATTCTTTTAATTTCCTCAGAGTCATGTCTGAGTTCTCCCACATGACTGTTAGAAGAACATATATGTTGTACATACACAACCAACCATGGCACACCAATGTTTGATGCTGAGCTTGAGGTGACCACTAGCATCAGTAAAACAACCTCCTATTGCCTATATACACAACTGTACAGCCTGGTTGTTTTACTATTGCTGTAGCAACCTGGCCAAGTCAAACTAGCATTCACATGGGTTAAAAAACCACACACACAATAGGGGTGCACTGTAAAAAAGGTTGCTGCCAACAAAGTTCGGCCGTACATCTAGTTTTGCTGAAGGATACATACACTGAGTCAAAGGAGGTGAGCACTGGAATCGCTGACTATCAGTTGCGGACAGCTAATCACAGCAGCAGTGGGCAGTAGTGTTTGGTAACTACAACTTGCCCTCAACATCAATCATGGCCCTCTCGGTTTCGACCTTCAATCTCTTTGCGTCTCCTCAGTAACGTTTCGTGCTGCTCACAGAGTCAGAAAATGAGATGCAGTGGGCTCATCCAGACGAACCTCTGTCACCCGTCTCTTCTCTCCATATTTCATTCGCTCGTAAAGTTTCCGCTTCTTGTTACTCAGTAGCATCTTACCCATGTCTTCCTCGTCCTGATCGATAGGCTTCTCCTTCTTCTCCCGCTTCCTCTGCAGCCTCCGTACCTCCTTCTCGAACGTGTCGTAATCCATTCCCGCTGCTTCAGCTGCCAGTTCTGCGGCACGCAGAGACTCTGCATCGTCAGCACTGCTGATACCCACAGTCTCGACGACCTGGCCAATATTCTCTTCCTCCCCATTTTGCTCCGAGACTTGTTCAACCTCGCTATCGGGTATCTCCTCCGCCGACGCTTCCTCCAGGTGGGACAGACCCACAGTCGGATCGTAGGCTCCTGGTTTATCACCAAACGGTGACAAATGAGGAGGAAGTGTGGTACCTTGTGCATAGAGATCCTCAAGAAGGATCTTCCCTGCATTGATGCAATCTACAACCCATTGTGGCTGGACACATTTCCGTCTTCGCCATTGCTCTCTCTCCTCTGCCGACTTGTTCACCTTGGTGATCACGGGTCGGTCAATGATGACATGGGTGATCGAATCGTCTGATTCCGTGATGGGAGAACCACTCCCAGAGGATGATGGCCAACCAACTCGACCACCGAACGACCTTATCAAGAATTCGAAAACGGGTCGGGATGTTTCGCGCGACAAGAAGAATGTATACGTGGAAAATAATGATGTGGGTGTAGAGTTGCGTGTCTCGGATAACGCTTGCAGTGTAAGCAGTGATGCCGTCGCGTCCGCGTCAGCGGAAGCGTGGACGACAAACTCTTCATCGACCTCGGTGGACTTGGTAGTGAAATCACTGGAGTCACTGTTGACGTCTTCACTGACAGGTAATGGGTCTGCAGCAATGGTTTTGATCGCTTGTCGAACCTCCTTTGTCGAAGCCATTTTGCCAGCGTTTTTGGGTTTTAAAACAGACACTATATTTCTCTCTGTCGTCTGGACACTGAATGCGCCTAGTCCGGCACCAGCCTCGTCTCGGGTGGCGTCCAAGGGAGGTGGATAGACAAGCCCAGCGTCCGTGTAGAGCTTAAAAAAGACGAAGCCAAGTACCGTTTGGTAAAGTTCCAGGAACGTCAACATCACTCGGACGTCAACGTCTGACGGTATCTGAAAGTAGCGTTTTCAGCACGCCAGACACTGTAAAGCATAGGAAAAGTATTACGCTCTGCGTGAACTGATAGGGTACGAGCCAGGTGACATCCTGATCCATGACTTCCGCCTGGTAATATATTCCTTTGATGGAGAGGAAGACCTTCCTGAGCGAACGCGAATGCATGACGTAGAGTTGCCATTCAGCAGCGAGACGAGAGCAATTGGCAATCAATGATGGTGATACGCGATCGTTGGAAGGTAGCGAAGCAAAGAGAAATATCATACAAAGCGCATCATCGATGTCTCGTACGGCGTCGATGAAGGTGGGGTATCTGATGATTGTATGAGTCGCTCGTGCTAAGTTGGTGGAGGAATGTGCTATACCTTTCCTTTACGATGTGATCCAGTCGGTAAGTTGGTTTGCTGTCCTCCAGGTTCTTCGCGATGCTCCATTCCCCACGGCCAAGAGCTCTGGAAATCTTCTTTGCAAACGCTTTGTGTTCTCTCAACTTGTTCAGCACTGGCTCGTGAGCAAGGTATGCAATGTCCTTTGTGTAGTAAAAGGATGTTGGAGCCGTCGACCCTTTGTTGGCTTTCTTTCTGCTTCGCGGTTCACGCGGAAATATCCCTGTTCTGTGTTATGGCTGGAGATGGGATACGACCAATTGAAATACCTTTGAGAATGCACAACCGCCGGAAGTCGGCTAAGGAACACTGTAATTTCTTAACCGCGGCTGACCGAGTCATATAGGCCTTGGCCGCCCCAGCCTTGCCCTTTTGTTTTAAACGGCCCATGAGTGCGCGTTCTAGTTTTCTGTGACGGCCAAATTTTGTTGAGGCGAAGAGTGATGGGTTTGTTTGTGCAGTGTCAACACGCTTCGAGCTCCACCACCACTACCACAAGCATGAGGTGAGCGTGACTGATGATCCTTGGAACGTCGTGCTCAATGTTTGCATGTTAGTCAGTATGTTCATGTCCCAAAATCTGAGCTAGACGAAGCTCAGCTGCGCCAGCTGGAGGAGCACGAGATCAGCCAGGGTCCCTTGTCAGTTTTGCAGCAGGCCGTTCGCAACCATGCGCAAGTCCTTATCTCCCTTCGGAATAACAAAAAGTTGCTTGCACGCGTAAAAGCCTTTGACCGACACAGTAACATGGTTGGTCAACGTATCCGTCTCATCCTTACTTCATCTGATGTCTGATCTCTGCCTAGGTGCTCGAGAACGTGAAGGAGGTAAGGTTGCTCGATCTTATCTCATACCATACCGCTGACGGTGTCTCTAGATGTGGACTGAGATGCCAAAGGGTAAGAACAAGAAGCCAGTCAACAAGGACCGCTTCATCAGTAAAATGTTCCTGCGGTATGTATTCGCCCTCGCTCATCATGCAATAAGCTGATTGTACGTAGTGGGGACTCTGTTATTCTCAGTGCGTTTGTACCATGCCTCGACGGTCCTGAATGCTAATTTTTGCGCAGTTCTTCGCAACCAAGCCTGATACTCGTGAGACATGGCTCGTCCGTGGCCAGCATTCACCAACGAACTCTCCAGCACCGTACTTGCACATACGCGGTTGGTGTAAGAATGCAGTGGTGGCGTAAGAGATGGATTCAAGTGAATTGATTGCGCATTACTTTGATCAATATACTCGCATGCTTTTGGCGTCCTGCAGCAGCTTGGGCATAAGACGCATAACGAACTATTGATGCCCAGGTTCCCTCGTGCAGATGGTGTGCACAAATCTTGTGATAATCAGATCCGTTCTGTATGACTGGTATCAGCAACCTACACTACAAGGGTCCAGGAAGGAGCTGGCGAATTTCTCGGTTGGCAATGCTGAGCTGGTTCTCTATCGCCACCTGTGGTTGTATGAGACGTGCACTGGGCCAAGGAGATGTGCTCACAGTGTCGGTGAGGTGCCTGTTGCGTTCGATCTCTGCACGAAACCAGAGGAGTGTCTCTGCCCGTGCGCGTGGGTCGGGAATAGCTATGGTGCATGCTGTGAGGCGGGTTCGGGGGAGAGACTGTGGATTCGTACAACGTGAAGCCCTGATGGCGAAGCGGTAGAGACGGAGGACGCGCTGTTGGAGGATAAAGTGTCTGAGAGAGAGCATCCTGGCCGTTTAAATTTTGTGGCGACTTGTTTTGCTTCCCCGTCTGTCTCTTTCCTTCAAGTCCACCATGTCTTCATCCGATAATGTTCCTTTCCAACAGTCATCCCCCGTCCTCGCACCATCCGACGGCCTTGCCAATCTCGCCATCCAATCCCACAACTCTTCCCCCGTTTCACAAGACTCCCCCCAATCCCCTCGAAATCACCGCGACACCAGTCCCTTTATCATGTATTCTCGCTCTCAGCTCCTCTTTCTCCACAAATCCCCTTTGGTCCAGCTACCCTACGGCATGCCAGCCCTCAAAGATTGGTTTGGGTCTGTACTCACTTCCCCCTTTCCCCCCTCTTCCAACACCCTGCTCACTACGGTTCCCAGAACCGAAAACGACCAGTTGAGTGCCAAAAAAGACTCTGAAACACCCATCACTGTTAGCAACTCGCGAGACCGACGGTGCGTAGTCTGGTCTTCCTCCCAGTCCCTCCGTTGACACCACACGCTCAGGTTCCGTCGAGACACGGACGAAGGTGGTACGTGTTTCCTTTCACGGCGCATGTATTCTCTGACGCCACTCTCAAGGTTCTGCGAGACAAACGTTCCGTGGCGTCGCCATTACGCAGCCTTCTCAGATGGGAAATTTCAAACATCAGTCAATTCGTGCGGCGGACCGCGACCGGGACAGAGATGCTGAGAAAGAACAAGACCGTGAAAGGGTCAAAGAAGGTCAAGAACGACTGCGCAATGCGAGTACAGATCTCATTTGAATCGGCTCGTTGTATTAAGCACTGTCATTCTAGTTATCCGACAAGTACGACCGCGATCGCCGTGCCCTGTCGTCCATATCACAAATGCGTGCCAAGGACAGAGAGTTGGCCCCTCATCTTACTAATTCTTCCTCGAGGGTCGCTGCTCAGGGACACCAAACAGTTTCATCACGTGCGAGTGACTCGCGGGACACTCAAAGGAAAAAAGACGGGGAATCAAATGAAGATTGGCGAAGAGGTGTGTATCATCACAAGCTTGTTGCATGCCGCAAGAGTGACAGACTCCGTCGTGGCAGGCACGGATCAACCCCGAACAAGCAGAGACCGTACGCATTATAGTGGTGTTCTCGATCAGATGTTCACATTTTTACCAGGACCAGATAATGGTCGCAGGGACCGTGACGATCGCGACCGGCCACGTTCCAGAGTGCGAGATTCCTCCCGATCTCGCCATGAAAGGTCACCTTCGAGGCGTGACAAAGAGGATCGACGAACGGACCGTGATGATGGATATAGTTACCGAAGGGATAGAGACGACCGCGACAGGGATTTCGAACGTGACTCCGAACTCGAAGACCCTAGGCGATGGAGAGACGATGGGAAGAGAGACGAACGTATGGCTGCTAGGCGCGAAAAGGAGGTTCGCGACCGCGAACGAGAACTACGTGATCGCCGTGACCGACCCACATGGGATGGAGGTGACCGTTCCGACAGACGCTGGGCTGCTGGAGATGAGCGGGACAGCCGCGGAAAGAAATTGAGTGGGAAGGAT
Organism: Neoboletus brunneissimus; assembly: GCA_003316195.1. NCBI lineage: Eukaryota > Fungi > Basidiomycota > Agaricomycetes > Boletales > Boletaceae > Neoboletus > Neoboletus brunneissimus. The sequence goes on from QFEL01007507.1 coordinate 24,409, forward strand.
AGGAAGCTTGGTGAAGATGGTAAAGACCGTGATGACCGCAAAGACCGCGAGCGAGAGAAAGAGCCTGCTTGGATGGATACTTACATCCCAAGCAATGGCGGTGGTGGAGTTATTGGCAGCCAGCGTTCTGGTGGAGAACTAGATGGTATCCAGGCATTTAGGAAGGAAATGCAGCAGAAAGACAAATCTACCTCGCCAGTGGTTCCCAGTCTCGCGGCGTCGCAAACTCAAGCCTCATCCTCTGGTCAGGCTCCAGAAAACCAACTAGACGAGATCCAGCTCTTCCGTCTGATGATGAAAAGAGAAGAAGAGAAGAAGAAATCGGATTCCCCTGTGGTCCTCCCTGCAGTGCATCCTTCCACTGAGAGTGCTTCTACAGGTCTTCACGATGATGAATCACAAGGTGCGCTACAAATGTTTAGTCAATTCATTCATATTTATCGTAGTGGCAGTTCGGGCGTCTCTGGAGGTCGGCACAAGTTTGACACTTACACCCGCTCTGCCAAGCGAAGGTGTTTCTCATGTGTCATCGTCTGGCGAACCGCATGAAGTTCCTGTCACCGTCGATATGACTACTGATCCGCCAACGCCGATTGCGTCCACCTCTTCTCCACAAACCTCCACATCACTGGCTTTCAGTGGTCAAGAATCCGAACCCTCCGATAAATTGGCCCAACAGAGTTCGCGACTATTCCCAACTACACTCTCATTCGAACCCTCTGTAACGGCGAGGCCGTCTATTGATGCGGCAATTCCCGCGAACCAAGCTCCTCAATCACACCCTCCTGGTGGATCCCGACTTCTTGCGCTTGGTTCCCGGAATCTACAAAGTGCAATTACTTCATCTGTGCGCTCTACCCCCTCCCAAAGCCCGGCGTCTTTCATCCAAAAGAACGGCAATGTTGGCGTAAATGCGATTGTTAGTACTGGAGTCAATGTCGGTCAATCAATCGAGCCCTCTTCACACTTTACACCCGTGGCCGAGACTCCACGACTCAATAATGGATTTTCCCCGTTCGATGAACACAAAGAAGCCCCTACCCTCCCAAATGGATCTGCATCTGAAACAACCCATCGCGGGCCTCCAGCCCTGACGGGTGATCGCACCATTTTCCCCGCAGACCACATATTGGCTGCTGAGCCTGTCCTCGCGGGGGGTTTTTCGAATGGTCACACAGTTCAGTCACTCGAACCTGCTGGCTCGGGTATTGCTGCTGCAAAAGGCAGTCGATTTGCAAAGTTTTTTGATGGGAAAGGTAGAGACAGCCAACCTACTCTTGCGAAAGGTTCGATAGGGACATCGGGGTTATCGCAATCCGCACCTCAGAAATCGGACCTTCCGGGCTTGTATCCTCCCCATAACTCTGACGCCAGGGCAATGGAAGACATTTTCGCAATGCTCAATAACTCTGCGCAGGTAAGCGTTGATCCAACTGCCCGAAAGTAAGTTCACATACCTCCTAAAACAGGCTCAGAGACTTGGCGTTGCTCCAGAACTGCCCAACCTAGACATGGGCTATGGCTCACCTTCGAATAATCTGCATGCATTACAAAATGCTCAGGCCCATCCCCATTTACTGGGCCCCAGTCGGATGGACTCCCTCTACGATGATAGAAACTTTGTCCCAGATGGCATGGTGCCCGGCCTTCGGTCTGTTCCACCTCGCAGCCGACAGGGCAGCGCAATGTTCTCTGACTTCCCTGACGAGCCAATACAATTTAACAACGCACAACGCGCCCCAACTCAGATTTACCAGGGTCCAGTGCCCTCGATCCACATGCAGCATGGCAACATAGGGCGAAATGGTCCTATCTCGATGCAGGCAGCTCAGTTCCGCGGTGCTCCATCTCCTAATCACCTCGCCTCAGCGCAGCGTTTACCGCCTGGCCTCGCTAATCTCGGTGGACGGCCACCCCATGAGCCCAGCCAGTTTGTTAATCCATCTGTTGGAATGACGAACGGCAGCCTTCATGGATCAGTACATGGAAACGGGCCTCAACCGCCCTTCAACAACTTCCAGCAACCTTCACTAGGCTTCAGTGGCGGGCCCCAGATTCGCGGCCCTCACCCGGGTGCACATCAATTACAAGGGACATTGGGACCGAACGCGTTGCAGGGACTCGTTCATCCTGGTAGTCTCGGATCCAGTCAGGCACAGTTGTTGGGTCTTGCTGGGGCTAATGGCATGCCCGGAGGATTGCGTGGGCCCGGCGGAGGATTCGGGCAACATGGCCCTCATGTTCAACCACCTCATATCGCTTTGAGGCAACACCAGCAACCCCAACAGCAAATCCCTCCCCATATGCTCCCCCTGCACCTCCAGCAGCAAGGCTTTGGTGGCGGGGCTACCAACCCGCCTGCCCATGATCTCATGGCTCTACTCATGAACGGAGCACGCAGAGACTGAGCTAGATGCTAACCATACTACTTCGCCTGATGACCATCTGATTTCGCTTTTCCCCGTCCGTCTAAATCCCTCTCTCTGGACCTTGCCTACATTCCTTATTGATAGTTTCATGCCGTTTGTTCGACTCTTCTCACTGTTTCACTATGAATTATGAGTTTGGGGCATGATAACAGCGCATATGAGTTCCTTGGCACCATACATTTGCGTACCAAGTTCCATCGGTTTACTCGTGTTGTTCGGGTGAGATGCGCTTGTTACGTGCATATCGCCTGTCAAGCGCAGCAAGAAATAACGCGCGGCCCGTGATGGCGGTAATTGTCGGACGAATGGAGGACCAGACTTGGCAAGATCCAATCAAGAGCGGGTTTCAGTTCGCTGAGAATTCACCATGATGGAAGACTTCTATTCTTCCGTGGCAACCAGCAAAACGTGGTGCGCTCTTGAACCTACGAAATACCGTGGAGTTTGAGTGTCGTCTTATCCCCGTCGTCGAAATTTATTGTGAAAGGTGGATCCCCCAGGGTGAGTTGCGATTGGTTTGGCAAATAGGTCCAATGGTTGTCCATTTGCCAGTGCCACCGTATTCGGCAGCAAGCTTGGCCAGACATCCTTACTCGGTCCCCGACAGCCAGGGCACCGTGCGGCAGGGCAGGGCGTTCGCGCGCCGCATTGTGAGATGGGCGGTCTATGTACCTGTCACCGGATAAGCAGTTAAGTACAACATCAGATCATAATTTGGGAATCCGATAGGGACGCATGCTGTGCCTCTCGATGAACGATGTGTGAAGCTATATACGATGAACGCCCTGATAAGAAGTGACTGATGGGAGGTGCTCTGTGGGAACCGGCGCAAAAACGCTTGCAACTTACGGAACACGATAGCTGGTGTCCATACGAACGTGAAATGACATGGGATCATGGAACCAAGTCGGATGGGGCCATGTATTTGCGGAGCTCAGGTGAATGACCTCGCTCGCAGCGTACGAGTGTATGTACCTCTGAGAAGAGTCTAGGGTAGTATAAACTAGTCTGTTACATAAAGAGGCTAAGCAACTACCTAACATCCCCCGCAGGCGGACAACGTGGAGTTGCCCTGCCAAATCAGAATGAAGGCCTCAAATATCACCGAGGACGAAGTAAGTAATACATGCCGCATGTCCGCTTGAAAGGACAAATGGATAAGCGGTACACGCTTTTTCACGCGTTGCGGGAGGTAAAACCTGGACTTGGATCCTCTAACCAACCTTCATCCGCTTTTCGCCTGACGCCAACCATTTTGCGAGTACAAGGTCGCTGCAAGTGCTCTGTTACTCGTGGTACACCCCACACTCGATTCGCTTCGAGACGATTTTCCCTGTAGTCGTTGCGTTGCATCTACTCGGAATCCATCCAACTCGCCAGTCTCTCTTTTACACCGTCCTTCGCTTCACTTCATCCCTACCATCATTTTCTTTAATTTCTTTTAACTAATCACACAACAAGGTGTCTTGAAAATCCGGTGGTTGTCTCTCGCAGGTGAGTCAAGGTCGTCTGCATACATGGATGATAACATTGAATTGGCGAAAAGCATTTTCGAAGACAATTGTGAGCACATTCCATCCGTCGATTGATCTTACTTGACGCGGGTTCATGACTGGCAGACATCAAGAGTACTGCACCCCAATCCCGAAGCTACACCAGTGTGAGTTAGCATCATATGCGCTGGAAATACGTCATTTTGCTCTTGACACTGTAAAACGTGGGGCCGTGGGAAAGTGCGCCCAGGACGCTGCTTCCGCGTGCCTAGGCGGACGGACTGCGCGGCTTGGCGAGCTCACAAGTCGTTCCCACCAGCCATGTACGGTGTCGCACAGCGAATCCGGGGCTGGCTATGAGAGTTGCCGGCATGTGAAGTACCGTGATGGCGGTCACAGGGAGCGGAGATAACAAACGTCTCAGACTCTCAGAGGGCTTGTCTCGGATGAGATTCCATGCTTGACACTGTCGTCATGTTGTGACAGCTTGTACTTCCTTCCTGGGAGTTTTATTTTTCATTTTGTCGGATTTTCCCCTTTTATAGACATGTTTGGGGTATTTCCTCCTTTCATAAATCCCTGACAAGCGTTTTCTTGTTTTCTTGTTTCCTTTTCAATTTTATAAATATCCCCTGCCAGCCAGCGTGTAGCGTTGTTGCTGTGCTCTTATATTCACGTCAAGAAACTATTTCCCTCTCTTCCTCGTCGAGTCTTCTCAAACGTTGAGAAGACTCGTTGTTCGTTGTCGTCGCTCACGACGTCGAACTTGTCACATCTGTCTCTCGCTTCCATATTCCCTCCTTGTACTCACGACCTTCCACGCTGACCACGATCCATCTCATCTAGTCTCCAGTGTACGCCACATTCAACCCCGCGTACTACACTCGCCACCTCTGACGTCGTCCACGAAAGTGCGCTCGTCGTCATTGCATGATTACCGTTTTGCCCTCAGTGAGTACTACACGACACTCCCATCCTTGTTCGCCATGTGGCACGCCAAAAAATACGAGATTACAATACCGGTTGTCGTGAATTCGAACATCGCGTTGGATACCATATTTTAACCTCCGCCAGTGACCTGTTCATTGAAGGTGGTGAGGGCTTTCTTCGGGCCTCGCGCTTTACCAGTGAATCGAGACACCCCCTTCCGTACCACATTCAGGCACCTTATATGTTCATGGCTCTGTCTCTCATCCTTATTCCGGCTCATGCTAACGATGTTACTCTCCTTGCGGAACGTCTTCCCAGCCTCTTGTTGGTCAATTACTCCCCCCAGCCAACATACACCAATTCCATTGACTCAGACATGAAAGACATTTCGATCTCTTCCTATCGCAGCTCTCGAAAAGTCGCATACCCGAAGAAACGTCCATCCCCGACAGGAGTCTTTAAAATCCACAAGACTCCAGGTGGTCCTCTTGCTCCGAGTCATAAATCTCCCTACTCTGCCAAGGCTGCTTTGCTCCAACAACGTCAACGTGACGCGCAGATTGCCGCTCTTCGACGACAGGGAGTTCTTCTGGAGGAAGAGTACCGCGATGATATTCGGTACTATATGCATGAAATGGAGGTGAGGTTCGCTCAAATGTCACCAATGGTTTGGCGTTGATTCTACCTTTGACAAATAGAAATATACCATGCCGTCCGCGCAATCCATGGATCAACAACCTGAAATACGGTGGCATATGCGCCCTTGCTTGGTTGATTTTCTTGTCGAGATCCACTTTGCATTTCGCCTTCGTCCGGAGACCCTCTATCTCACCCTCAATATAGTCGATCGCTATGTGTCTCGTCGGATCGTGTATATCAAGCACTATCAGCTCGTCGGATGTGCAGCGTTATGGATTGCAGCCAAGTTTGAAGACGCAAAGGATCGCGTACCTACGGTTCAAGAGCTCGCGCAGATTTGTCGGGAAACATATGATGAATCGGCTTTTATCCAAATGGAGGGCCACGTACTTGCGACGATCCAATGGACTCTTGGCCACCCCACAGCAGAAGCTTGGCTTCGTCTGATGTGTTGCGATCCATTCGTCGAGGAAGAGAAGGTCCAACACGTTGCGCGTTTCCTCATGGAGATCACACTTTTCTATCGCGAATTCATCAAATATCCCCCCTCGTCAATAGCGTTAGGCGCCTTGACGCTTGCGCGATTTCTCTGTGGCAAACCTCGGCGCCTCTTTGAAGAAACAGAGGAATGTCAAGAAATTGTCGAACTCCTGGATAATCGCCTCGCCAAGCGTGTCAATGATCTGTCCGAGACCCTGGTGAAGAAATACTCCTATGCCTTTTACTCGAAGGCTGCAACCTTCGTTGTTCAGTACTATCTTCAGGGTGGTCGTTATGATCGACAACAATTTGTCCCGTTCCCCACAACACCGAAACGCCCCGCGTTGCTGTCTGGTACAAGTACACCAATGAGTGTCACTACAACGATATCTGACATCTCAGACGACTTCCCTTTGACACCTACAAGTCCTTCGTCGTTCTCTTCAGATCCGTTTTCAAGTTCGTTCTTGTCTGAAGACAAGGAGAACCTTCCGACTACATTTGAGCTCTCTGTCAACAAACAACGTATCGAAGTACCTCCAGAGCATTACCTTCCTCACGAGTTTGTCGCTTATAGTCGCCCTGCACTCCACAACCTCAATGGCTCACCTCGGGTGGCCGCTGTCGCATAGCGCACCATTCCTCCGACGCCGTTTCTACAACTCTCAAAATGTAATACCACCTACACGCTCAGCTACTTGTGCACTGTTTCTACCACCCATCATCCATGCATCACCCTTCCTTTGCAATATTCACCCTTCCGTTTCCATTCCACCACGGTCATCGACAAGCTATCTCTAGGAGGATGAGGGTCAAGCCAGCGCATCTAGCTGTGCCAAACCACTTGATGCATGACAAGACCTCCGGTCACAGCTTTCCTCCCCTCCCTCTGCGAACAATTGCCTTCGTGTTGTGTCGACTCTGCCAAGCAATGTGCAATCATTCCAACTCATTCCGGTCCCTGTTACTCTATGCATACACCATCCGTCACATCGCTCGCTTTCCCTTAAAATCACTCGCAATATCCCCCACGTGACGAGGTCGACAGATCCCCTCCATTCACTCCCAACCGCATTCGTTCTATATTATTCTTCACTTTATCATTCCGTTCACATTTCATTCCTTGTCGACCGTTTGGCTCGTTACGTGTGGTTTCTTGCGTCGGTTTGTCCTCGGCCCTTGACCAACCGTACAACTTTCACTGTACCTACTTTAATTTAGCTTTCCGCACCCTTGTCACACATTCCATCTCGTCAATGTTGCAGCATCCCTCGCATCTCCTACACAATTGAACAATGTTTTTACAATAGCGTATCCGCAATCTCAAGGGCTAGCTACAGGGCTTTGTGTGTCACGGTAAATTTAATTCGGTCGCTGTTCGGTGGCGTTTCCCATGATCTGAATATAAGGGTGACCATGACAATACACAGCACCAGAACTTCAAGGAACTCCGGCCGACTGTCGTGTATCTTCCAGGACAACGAGGAATGGAACTCTCCGGACAAATTCGACATCCGAGACGCTGGATGTTCCAACAATTGGTTCTGGGCCCACAAGACATTGTGCAATCACCGCACAACAACAAGCACGCTAATCAGAACGGCCCTAGGGCCTATAAAGGCCAAGTAACTCCGGAACTTGGCCACAGGTGAACATGATATTTGCGTGTGTACGTACCAAGGTGCCGAATAAGCTTGCACATCTGCACAGCAAGTACATCATGATTTTTCTCGAATGATCCTGCTTAATGGGTTATGCTTGCAATCCACCACCGAGGGCGCTGTGTTTCCGCCACTTTTGTTGTGAGAACATCAAAATTTTTGAACTTACTGAGATGGGGCTTGACGGCCCTCATAAACCATTGTTGCGCATCTTTAAAGGACAGGGACATTTCTATTCAAGAACCCATGCACCTTCACTTTTCCTAATACCCACCGGCCTCTTCTCATCTAGGCTAATGCGTCCGGCGTTGAGAATCGCTGTTGTAAGTACAGTGTTTGCAATAGTTGGATATCCGCTTGCGTCAAAGTCACTTGATTTCGCCAGCAAGGCATTCACTGCGCGTGCGGCGTCGACGAACTTTTCGATCGATATATACCCATACCCCCGTTGCCCGTCAAAGTGACCGGTTTCAGACGGAGAGTACTTCATACTAACCATCTACGCATCAGCGGGCCAGGCATCTGGACAAGTCCGGGTGCAACATACTAAAATGGATTATACCACGTCTTCCCCATCTCGTCTACAGTGATATCGTAGCCTCGGTGGGCTTGATCGACGTTGATATCCCCCTGAAATGTACAATGATAGGCATATTGGAGGATGAGATGGCATCGACGTACCCACCTTTTCTCCCATGTAGTACCAGTGCTGAGCCGAATGGATCCCAGCTTTCAGAGGCGCAGTCCAAGATGCGGTGTACACTGCGGTCCCCTTGTGTCTCGGGCTAGTGATAGATTGCCAATCAACCAGGAGCGTTATGGTGTCTTCTGTCTGTGATACACAGTTATAAGGTTCCCCTGTGGCTATACCGGTAGCAGCACTTGCAACGACGCGAGTCGGTACGGCCTTGTCCTGCAAGATCCAACAACAAATGTCGATGTGATGCGAAGAAAGGTAGTAACTGGAAAGAGATCAGATTAGCAACGTCAACAGTGATTAATTGATTTCGCACAAAAATATCCATTCACCTGATGTCCGAGTCTTTACCGGCCCATGCCTTGAACGTCTCCAGCTGACTCTTTGGTTGACTCATCCATGCGCTGAAAAAGTTGAATTCTCCAAGTGCCTGTGCTCTTGCTTTGGCATCGCTGTAAACGGGATCGAAACGTTTGTGGTGCTCGACGAAGCACACAACATTGTGCTTCCGGGCGGCTTCGATGAGCTCGTTGTGGTGAGAAAGAAACTGAGTCGCCGGTTTGGTGACAAGGACATGAATCCCACGTTCAATTGCGTATAGACTGATGGGATAATGGGTACCTGGGGGGTGAGAAGCGTCACGAGTAACATCTCTCCATGACTCGAACGAAAACTAACTGTCTGGAGTAAATATGATCACAGCATCGCCAGGAGCCATCCCGTCAATCGCCTGCTTATCTGAAATAGGGATTCAAGTGCTGCATGACATGATCGTAACGACTACTGACATGCTTCCGGGTCGAGCTTTCCTTGTTTGGGGAATTCATCGAATCTGCAATAATGGTGTCAGGGACTGTCGCAGTGGTGTTCCGGTCCTTACGAGGTGTCCATGTCTTTGTAGACATTGGCTATGTTCTCCTGAAGATGCTGTCGGATCAGAGGAAACTTGGATCCGTTGACGCCAACCATCCCAAGTTTATCAACCTAGTGCGATTAAGTGAGGTCACATTGGCGCAATCGATCCTTGCGCACTTTGCCGAGTCTTCGAAGATCGAACATCGTCAGACCAACCACCTAGAATGCGTCATGACAAAGCAAGAAGCTACAGGATGGCTGAACTAACGCCGATCTAGGAATGCAGCCCATATATCAACAAAACGGTGTTTTGGTGGAGGTTCAGCCCACCTTTTTGTCGGACTTTGAGGCGCCTTGAGTTGTCCATCCTGTGGTATACTCGCCCTGCATCATATCGTTGATAATCGTCTGCCAACGTGTTGGCAAGAATACCGACGTACCGTACCACCTTGAGAAGAGGAAAGGGCGTCAGTCGGAAAGGGAGATGGAGATGGATCGTCATTTATTTAAATAATGCCCACACATTAAAACGTTCAACTTTGTCAGGTTTGCCATTTGGGATACCGAGTTCGTCCTGGAGGGGGATGGAGGGAGAAAGAGTGAGTTATTCTCAAGTCATCGTAGCAGGCGGGTGAACGGGCCGTCGACACGAGTTGCGTCCGGACCGGCTGGGGTTGAACGACGGTGGTGAGCATTGGGTTGACGGTTGTGCCGCA
>QFEL01007572.1:0-14239 GCA_003316195.1 Neoboletus brunneissimus
TCAGCCTTTCTTTACAGTAAACTGGAAGAGGAACTCTATATGGAGTTTCCTGAAGGGTTTATGCCTCCCCACTTAAAAGGCAAAGTACTCCGACTACTCCGCGCCATCTATGGTCTTAAACAAGCAGGCTTAGCCTGGTGGAGGTCACTTGACAAGTCGATAAAGGAAATAGGTTTCGAGCAACTCAAAACTGACGCTGGACTCTTTGTATATCGCAAGGGAAATGATATCGTCCTTGCTATTGTCTATGTAGATGATGCCCTCTTCTGTGGACCCAATAAAGCTCTCGTAGACAAGCTTAAGGCCACATTCATGAAGAAGTGGGAATGCCGCGACCTTGGGGAACCTCGTGAATTCCTCAGGATGAACATTAGGAGATGTTACGGTTCGACCAGGGATGGGCAACCATAGACCCGAAAGTGGAAGCTCGAGTCAAGGGAGCGGAAGGGCGACAGGGGTGATGCAGAGGAGACGCAGGAGAGGGCGAGGATCAGAGGTCCGAGGCCCAAGTCGACTCAGGTCAAAATGCCTTGTTGTCGAGTACGAAGGATGCGAAAGGCTAAACCGGTCCAGTGACTGGTGAAAGCGAGTTGCGCGAAGGTGAGCTTGTTAAGAGTAGATTCGGGTAAGCTAAGCTAGGGTACAGAGGTACTAGCTAGCGGTTTAAATATGGTACCCTACTGCGCACGGACCGAGTCAGAGATGGTAAGTATAGGGTGAAGGGGAAGTGTGCATGGTGTCCGAGCGGGGGTACTACAGCAAGGGCACGGAATGGAGGGAAACAGGAGCAGTACTCGGAAATGAAAGGCGGAGATGAAAGGGGCGCTGCCCAGGGCGGAAGTGAAAGGCTTAGAAGAGAACCCGGGCGAGGCTGTGTAAGTTTAGGGTTTAAGATGAAAAGGTACCGATAGGAACCAGTGGTGAGTCACGGTTCGACGGATTACAGTGTAATGGATGAAGGGAAAAGGCATAGGCGAGACGGGGGTACCGTAGAGCAAGGAAAAGAGTAGGCGTGGAAGCAGATTGTAACAGGAGAAAAGGTCTAAAGCGGATCCACATTGACCAAGTATCCTATCTGGATAAAGTTCTGGAGCAATTCAGAATGCAGAACGCAAACCCCGCCTGAACTCCTTTGCCACAGGGATACTACCCAGTGAAGAACGATGCCCCTGTCAACCATGAATTGTGGACGTGCTTTCAGACAGTAATCAGCTCGTTATTATATATCATGATTGGTACTTGCCCAGATATCACCTATGCTGTAACACAAATGGCTAGATATTCCACGAATCCCTCACAGGAGCACCTTGATAAGGCCCTGTATATCTGCCAATATCTACTTGGTACCAGAGACTACTCACTAGTCTATGACGGTTCAAAAGATTCTGGGATCATTGCTTGTACAGACTCAGATTGGGGCCAAGACCCTGATACTAGTCACTCTCAAACCAGCTACTTTGTTAAGTTAGCTGATGGCATTTTCCTATGGAATTCTCACTTGCAGAAAACCACTGCTTTGTCTTCTACTGAAGCTGAATACATGGCTCTGAGCAACTGTACGCGCCAAGCCATATGGATTAAGCAGATGATGGAAGAATTGGGTTACCATCTAAAACCAATCCCAGTTTGTGGTGACAATCAAGGATCGCTCTTTATTGTGCAGAATCCTGTTACTGAAAAGAGATCCAAGCACATCTGCATCAAATACCATTTTGTATGCAATGCTGTGATGGTATCTAAGGACGTAGAACTACTATTCATCCCTGGAGATGATAATCCAGCGGATATATTCACTAAAAACCTTGGACATGTTAAGTTCAAGAAGTTCCATTCTCAACTTGGTCTCAAATTTTACTCGCCGGCTTGATGCTTTGCTCGCCTGTGTGACTTTCCTATACCTCTGACGCTGATTATATCTGGAATACAAAACGAGGGGGAGTGTTGAAGTATAGCATAGTTACACTAGTATCTAGTAGTATTACATAAGCATGTACCTTCAACTACTTAGTTCGCAAGTCGCAACTGAGTTACAATAGGAGTTTCAATCCTTCTTGAACACGAACCACAACCTTCAGTGACAACCCCAGGTATGTAGCTGTAGGACTCTTTCTCCCTCGGTACAGTGCTTACCACACTGCGTCCCGTTATATGAGGTACTCGATCTCCTCTCAACACAGGAATCGGACAACTTCCATTCCACCTCCAATTTTGTATTCATTAGCAATTGTGAAGCCATCTCCTGGTCTAGCAAGTTACAAAGCATGGTGGCCCTTTCCACTATGGAATCGGAGTACATCGGACTTAGCAATGCCAGACAACACCTGGCCTGGCTCTGAACATTCTTTGATGAAATTGGGCACCCACAAAAGACCCCTACCGAACTGCTTTGCGACAATCAAGTGGCCATTATTCTATGCTGTGATCCGCAATTCTGACCCTGAACCAAACACATCCAATGCAAGTATCACTTCGTCCGAGACAACCTAGTTGGAAAAGGAGAAGCAACAGTCCAATACGTTTCCACCAAGGACATGGTGGTGGACATACTTACGAAACCACTCATCAAGGATCAGCATTGGAAATTTGTTCGAGGTATGGGGTTGTGGCTACACTCAAGTGGGAGTGATAAAATACTACTTACTCTGGAAGGAGTCCCGGTGGTCTGACCCTCCAAAGGGACCACATAGATGTTAGACCCACTCTAGAGTTAGAACTTGTAACTCTGGAGTGGCACCTTTTCTTATGGTATGGAGTTGCCACTCAGCAATGGCTCCTACAAGGATTACCATACTTTTCCCTTGGGACTACCTCCCTGACAGTTATTGAGGTACGAGTGTGCCTTCACCATATGGTATATATATGTCATATACTGTCCCTCCAACCTCCCTCCGACCATCTCTGTTCGTCCTCCGGTGCATTCTTGCCCAGGACTCCAACTCCGACCTCTGGACTTCTCCTCTTGTATTTAGTTCTATATATGTACTAGTCTCACTATATAGTTATATCCGATCCTGTGCTTCACGTAGGAGCACAGCTCCGGCTCCTCTCCTCTCCGATTTCCGTATTACTCAGTTACTTAGCAATCTGCTCCACTCCGATTACTAATACTTACGACTCCCGTAGTATATAAGATTTCCGAACAACTCCTGTATTTACCTCAGTTCTGATATTGACTTAGACTCAGACTCCCCCTCCTGAGCATCTCCTACTCAATCCTCTCTGCTCCGAAATACAAGACACCAGAAGATCAACAAGGGTGCACCACATAAGGTGAAGCCGAACGTCTCAAACCCTCTGAACTCCAGAACATCGGAGTTACACCTTGGAGTTCCAGCCTGGTCTTAACAATATAGCTTCTTTTCTTTCCCCAACACCTCAGTTGTTCTCACCCTTAGGCAACAGCTGAGGTATGTCATTTACTCTACATTAGCTACTCCAAGACTAATGTACTACAGCTCCGGTACTTACAGGTAAATACATAGTTGTTCCCGCCCTTAGGCAACAGCTGAGCTCTGTTAGGACCATGTCAGACTCCTGGGGGTAACTCCGACGTTCCGGAGTTTTGGAGGGATTGAGGTGTTGGCTTCACCTTATGTGGTGCGCCCTTGCTGATCACAGTGCCTCAGATTTCGGAGCAAAGTGAAGAAGATGACAATTGACTCAGAGGAATGGAGTCTGGTGTCAAAGTCGATATTCGAGCTAAGTACTTACTGTTACGATTCTCCCCTACGTCTACCTTTTTCCTCTCTTCTCTTCCGCCCGTCTTAACCTTACCTATGTTTCTTACATCTCACGCGATCGTCAGTCACAGTCGGTCACACTTCTTTTCATTTAAACCTTAAACCACACAGCCTAGCCCGGGTTCTTTTCGAACCCTTCCCCTCTGCCCCGGGCAGCGCCCCTTTCATCTCCGCTCTTCATTCCCGACTATTACTCCCATTCCATCCCGTTCCGTGCCCTTGCTGTAGTACCCCCGCTCGGACACCATGCGCACCTCTTCCCCTTTGCCCCATACCTGCTATATCTGACTCGGTCTGTGCGCTGCAGGGTACCCTATTTAAACAACTAGCTCGCACCCTTGTACTGTAGCTTAGCTTCCCGAATCTACACTTTGAAGCTCACCTCTGTGCGATCCGGCTTCGCCTGTCACTGGACCGGCTAGCTCCTTCGCATCCTTAGAACTCGACAACAAGGCCTTAGACCTGAGTCGACCGGAACTTCGGACCTTTGATCCTCATTCCCACTTGCGCCTCTGCTCATAGCATCTCGCACCTCGCCGAACCTCTCGTCGCTTGCCTCGTCCCCAGAGCTTCTACCTTTCGGGTCTACGGTCGCCCTCCCCTAGGTCGAACCGTAACACTTACAGAGGTATTCTAAGAGTTTATATACAGTGGAGGTAAACCGGATTGGTAAGTAATTAGTAAGTCTGGAGGTCAGAGGTACCCAGAGCTGTGCTCCTAAGCAGGCACAGGAGCGGAGGGAACTATGAAGTGGAACTAAGACTAAATAGGAACAAGGTATTTACGTTATGAAAATAGTAACTATCAGAGAGGAGGTCCAGAGGTCAGGAGTTGTGTCTCGTGCGAGAACGCACTGGAGTTCATATATACAGAGGTTGGAGAGGGTTCCGGAGGTTGGAGTTGCGGTATATGACAAGCTCTGGTACTGTAAGTACCAGACTTGCTCTGCTATACTCCGGACCTTCGGACCTCTGGACATTGAAACAAACGAAACCAGCAACCCTACTGCCAGACATATCAGTCATTCTCCTCCTCCCCCTTCCCAAAGAAAGACCCTAATGCAATGGACACCTCAGCTGTCAAAGTTGAGAAGATGACTCCAGCCATCAAAAAGCAATGTATTGAGAAGAAGCTCTGCTACCACTGCCGGAAACCAAGCCACATGTGCTCCTGCTACCCCCACTTCACCACCACTTGCAAACAAGTGAATGTAGTAGCTGAAGAAATCCAGGATAAAGGAAAGGAAAGGCAAAAGATAATGTTCCTAACCTGATTGACTGCGAGGATGATGATGAAGAAACCCCGGCTGTGTGTCAGGTTCACTTTACCTCTCTGGGTTTTTAAATAGGGAAGCAGCTTCAATGCCTCCTTTCCCTACTTCTTCCTGTGCTTCTGTATTAGTATGAAATATCTCCAAGAAAATGCAGATTTCTGTTCAAGTCATCATACCCTTGCACACCTTGAAAGCCATTGAAACCTGAGCCCTTATCGACAGTGATGCAGACATCTCCTGCATTGACTGGGACTTTGTCCACAAAAACCACCTTCCCATCAAACATCTCAAAGAACCAGTCATTGTGCGCAATGTTGATGCTTCCTATAACAAGAACAGCCTGATCAAATTTACCACAGACCTCTTTGTCAACATCGAGGGCATTGCCCAATGTGTCACCTTCCATGTCATGAACTGTGGGCATGAAAACCTCATCCTTGGCCTTCCCTGGCTTCAGACTGCCAACCCCACCATTGACTGGGCTACCCCTAGCATCCACCTTGATGAATCAATCGATCAATCTGAGGAATTATTCCTCACCCAGGTAACAGACACCCATTGCCACAATTCCAAGTTCCAATGTCTGGAACCTCCTCACCTCGCCAGACACATTTGAACCACCCCCTCAAAGGACTCCCACCTTTACTCCTACCTTGACCACCTGTTTGAAAATGATTGGATCTGAGCCACCTACACTGAATATGCAGTCAATCGCATCCTTAAATGTGGTTCTTGCTTCATCTCCAGGGACTCCCTCCTCATACGAAAACTCACCACTGCCATTGACCTTGCCATAGTGGCCAAAGCCGCAAAGAAACCTGTCATCCTTCCCCTGGAATATTCCCAGTTCGCATCTGTCTTTGATGAAGCAGCAACTGCCATGCCACCATCCTGCCCCTACAACCATGAGATTAACCTCAATGAGTCATTTGTCCCAAAGATCACCAAGGCCTACCCTCTCACCATGGAGGAACGACTTGCAGCAGAAGCCTTCCTAGATGAAAATCTTAAAACCGGAAAGATCTGTCCCTTGAACTCCCCCCAAGCTTCCCTCTTCTTCTTTGTAAAGAAGAAGAATGGTTCCCTTTGCCCCTGCCAAGACTATCAGTATCTAAATGAACATATGATCTGCGATGCTTACCCCATCCCATTGATATCCAACCTTGTCAATAAACTCTGCAGCTCTTGACTCTATACTAAATTTGATGTATGATGGGGGTACAACAATGTCCAAATTAAAGATGGACACCAGTGGAAGGGTGCATTCATCACCCACAAAGGCCTCTTTGAATTAACAGTCATGTTCTTTGGAATGACCAACTCCCCAGCCACATTCCAAAGGTTCATGAATGACTCCTTTTCTGACATGATTGCTGAAGGATAGCTCGTTATCTACATGGACAACCTCCTTATCTTCTCCCCTGACATCAAAACACATGAGGAGCATACCAAATGTGTCCTCCAGCATATGACTGAGCTTGACCTCCACCTAAAGCTCAAAAAGTGTACCTTCACAGCTGAGGAGGTTGAATACCTTGGTATAATTGTCTGCCCAGACCAGCTCACTATGGACCCCATGAAACTTGAAGGCATCTCTGCCTGGCCCCAACCCACCAATGTCAAAGGAGTCCACTCCTTCCTCAGCTTCACCAACTTCTACCAGCGATTTATCCCAAACTATTCCAAAGTTGCCTGCCCCCTCATTGATCTCACAAAAAAGGCTGCCGACTGGAATTGGTCCCCCTCATGCGGATCAGCCTTCCAAGAGCTCAAAAGGCTCTTCCTCAAGAAACCCATCCTCCACCTTCCCAACCTCTCTGCTCCCTTTGCCATTGCCACTGATGCCTCCAAATATGCCTTTGGCACTATCCTCTTGCAGACTGACACAAACAGTGATTGGCACCCCTGCTCCTACCTCTCTCAATCAATCATTCCAGCTGAGTGAAACTATGATATTTATGATCCATGGATCTCCTTTCCCTGTCCAAGTTTTCACTGACCACAAAAACCTCACCTACTTCCGTTTTCCCCAAACCCTTAATTGTCGCCAGGCATGCTGGCTCCTCAACCTTGCTGACTTTGATCTCAAAATCGTCCACATCCCCGGCTCCCACCTCACAGGGCCCGATGCCCTCTCTCATTGCCCAGACCATCTCCCCACAGCCACTGACAACGAAGGAGTTACCCTTCTCCCTGCCTCTCTCTTTGTTTGCCTAATCGACACAGCCCTATCAGACCACATTAAAGCTGCCTCCTCCGATGGCCCCTGTGCTCTCCAAGCCCTCCAATCCCTCTCCTATGACACCCCCGTGTTCCTTCGCTCTCACACCTCCCCCTGGCAACTCTCCAAGGGGATCCTCATCTACAATGGCCGAATCTACATCCCTGCCAACCAATCCCTCTGCTGGTCCATCCTCCATCACTGCCATGACCACGCCTCCACCGGTCACCCCAGCTATCTGAAAACTTGCCAGCTCATTGCCTCTGAATTCTGATGGCCGGGTCTAGCCACTTACGTATACCACTATATCGAAGGCTGTGCCATCTGCCAACAAAACAAGGCCAATATCCACGCCACTGTTCCCCCACTCACCCCTATCTGCTCCACTTGCACTCATCCCTTCCAACAAATCTCCTGTGACCTCATCACCAACCTCCCCCTGTCCAGGGGGCTTGATTCTCTGTTGGTTGTGGTTGACCATGGGCTTACTAAGGGGGTGATCCTTTGCCCTACCAACAAGACTGTGACAGTGGAGGGCATCGCCATACTCTTTTTCCTTTCCATTTACAAACACTTCGGCCTCTTTGACAAGGTTATCTTTGATTGGGGATCTCAATTCACCTCAGCATTTGCCAGGGAACTCAAAAAACTCCTGGATTATGATCTCGCTCTCTCCACTGCCTACCACCCTCAAATGGACAGAGAAACCGAGTGTGTCAACCAAGAGGTCAAGACCTACCTTCAGATCTTCTGTGAAGCACACCCTACAACCTGGGCTGACTTCATTGCCAATGCCAAATTCACCCACAACCACTGCCCCCACTCTGTCACAAGCCAATCCCTGTTCTACCTCATGATGGGGTATGTGTTACAACTCATCCTAGCCCCTATCCTTTTTCGGCTCTAGCCCCTGTCTCACACCTGTGAGAACTGTCTGTACACCTGTACCCCGCCCCTCGTCCTTGTCCCTCCTCGCCTAGGGAGGCCATCATCGTCTCTAACGTGATGCCCCTTGCTTGGTCTAACGACTAGACACCACTCGGACTCCTCATCTTCCGCCCTCGCCCCACTCCGAGTTACCTCCTCCGTCCCACCCTCTGCCATAGACCCGTTCCCGTGCCTATCCAGGAACACCCCACCTCCCCGTCACCTTGGACCTTCACCAGTCACATCTGGGGATCTTCCCCATCACCGTCATTTGTCCTCATATCTGCCCAGGATCTCCCCCGGGCGCCCTCGTACACTTTCTTCTTGTCCCTATCTACCTTGTTACTTTTCATTTACCTTACCACTGGTGCTATCGGCACACCCTTTCATCCTAGTCATGCGTCCCATTGATGTCATGCTGTAGTTCTCCCTTTGCCCCGCTTACGCAGCCCCCACCCTCGCTTATTTCGCACCTGGCACTTTAGCTTGCGCGTCCTTCTGACGTCCTCGCCCTTTGCCCGCACCCTTGGCCCACATTCAGGCTCCTCTTGATTCATATACTTATATACCGGATACCTAGTACACTTGTTCCCTATCTTGATCTTGCCTGGTATTCCCCTAGTACCTTGCACCTTGGACCCTGGACTTCCCCTAGTGTTGTAGCACCTGTACTTCGCACCTTGCCAATGTCCATCCCTTGATCATCTTCTGCTGTTGTCTGGCGCCCCTGTCAGGACTTCCTCAACCAGAAGATGCCACCAGGCCTACGTCTCCAGCTACCCAGTTGGAACGTAACAGTATGAACCCCACGCCCTACCCTCAGTCATTTCCAAGATGTCCCTGCCCACAATTGCCTCACGCATCAAATCCTTGACAGCTGCCTGTGACAAGGCCCTAGCTGCCCACGAACTTGCACACCAAATAATAACATCATGCAACCAGAGGAAGTTTAAACCCTTCAAAATGGGGGATAAGGTTTGGCTGGAAGCTCGCAATTTGAAATGATCAGTCGTCAACCCCAAATTCACACCTAAACGGGAAGGACCCTTTGTCATCACCAAAGTACTCTCCCCTATCGTCTATCAACTCCGCATCCCCTCGACCTGGAAAATACATTCCATCTTCCACACTTCCCTATTGACTCCATACAAGGAGAACTCTGCCCACAGCCCCAATTTCCCTGCTTCACCCCTGGACATTGTAGATGGAGAGGAAGAATATGAAATTGAAAAGATTCTCGAACACTGAGGCTCCACCCACTCCTGCTTGTATTTCATATGTTGGAAAGAGTACATGGCAGAAAAAGACTCCTGGGTTCCTGAGTGCGACCTCAAACATTTGGAGACCACCCTCCTTGACTATAAAAAATGACACCCAAGGCACTTCCCCTCCAACCCTCACTCTAGCACATAAGACCCACCACCGCCCATACTGACTATGCCCTGCTCCAACATCCCCTCCGATGATTACTACCCTGCCACCATCCCATCCTCCATTACTCCTTCCTCTGTTTCCTCAATCTCTTTGCCACCAATTGCCGAGCCCACTCCTTCTTCTACTCTTTACGATCCTATACTCTTTGTCGAGGACATTTCCATCCCTTCATCACACATCGCTTCTCCTGGCTAGGGCTCTTCTTCTCCTCCCTTTGATTTCCCCGCTTGTTACAACTCGCCTAGCCCCTGTCCCTTTTTCAGCTTAGCCCCTGGCTCACACCTGTGAGAGCCACCCTCACACCTGCACCCCGCCCCTCGCCCTCGTCCCTCCTCACCTAGAGAGGCCATCATCATTCCCAATGTGACCCCCTTGCTTGGTCTTATGACTAGACACCACTTGGATCCTTCGTCTTCCGCTCTTGTCCCCACTCCAAATTACCTCCTCCATCCTACCCTCCCCCATAGACCTGTTCCTATGCCTATCCAGGAATGCCCCTCTGCCCTGACACCTTGGACCTTCATAGGTCACATCTGGGGATCTTCCCCATCACTATCCTTTGTCCTTGTATCTGCCCAGGATCTCCCCCTGGCCCCCCCTTGTATGCTTTCTCCTTTTTCCTATTCACCTTGACACTTTTCATTTACCTTACTGTCAGCGCTATCTATGCGCACCCCCTGCCCTACCATGTGTCTCACTGACGTCATGCTGTATTCTACCCTTCACCCTGCTTACATGGTCCTTATCCTCGCTTATTTCACACCTGGCACTTTAGCTTGCACATCCTTCTGACATCCTCACCCTCTGCCCATGCCCCTGGCCCACGTTTGGGCTCCCCTCTAACTCGTATACTCATATACTGGACACTTAGTAGCATATTCCCCATCTTGAGCTTACCAGATACCTCCTCGAAGCTACACTTGTGCCTTAGTTGCTTTCTTGCCAATGTCAACCCGCTCTTGATTAGTCTTCTTCTGTCATCTGGCACCCCTGTCAGGACCTCCTCAATAAGAAGCTATCATCTGGTCTACGTTGCAGGCCTATCCAGGTTTGAACATAACACTGTTCTTGCAGCTCTTACTAGCCCCACTGCTCCCCCGACTGTCACATCTGTAGACCTCCCCATCTTCACCCACCATCTATGAGAAGAACTCCCCAATGGGGAAGCCCTTCGACAATTACGCACCCTCCTTCAAAACTCTAGCCTCATCATTGCAGTATCCTTGCACCTTGACCTCTGCTCCCCCCTTTGGGGCCTCTATAAAGCTTACCTTCAATATTTCTGCCTCAGCCTTCTCACCTCCTACACCACCACGACCTCTAGTGTCCATGTGGCACTTCTCAAACTGCAAGTCAAGCAAATCTCCAAGGAGCTCGAAGGGCATCTGGTCTCCACTATGTGCCAGCTAGGCATGCTGGACTTCCTAAAAGGAGATTCATAGATACCTTTTCAAATTAGCTACATTTTCCACCCTTTCTTCCTCCACCCCCTCTGCATCCTTTTCGCCACTGAATGACAATGAGATCCATCTCATTGAACAAGTGGAAGCCCATTGGACTGGGCATGAAGGACGCCAACCATTACTCCCATCACACCCCCGGTACGCTGGAACCAGCTACAAATGCCACTGCCTGGGACATATCTGCCCTGATTGCCAGTTTTATCAATGCCCCAACTGTCTCTGTTGGGGCCCTGGCCACACTGGCTCCCACTGCACAGTTCGAAGATGTGTCAACCCTGCTCCACTGTCTTTGTCAACGTTTCCATCCTCATGTTATACCGCCTTGTCCTTGTCCTCCACTTCCACCCCACCTCGTCCAGTACTCCCACCTTGTCACACTTTCACTCACCCATACCATCACCCCACCCTGGGACCCCCTCGCTGTTCCACACCACCGCCCCCTCACTCCCCTTTCCCAGCATATGACAACAACGATGACATCTATGATGACATCACTTGGAGCAACATTACTGGCTCCCCCTACGGCAGGTTGGCCAACATCTACTAGGATTTCCTCACCAGTGGCTCGGAGGGTAAATCAGTGGTAATGTTACAATCTGTTCCTATGTCTACTCTTTTTCCTCTATTTCGCTTGACTCCTTTCTCAACTATGTCGTTCTCTTCTCTGTGACTCATCTTATTGTGACTCATCACCACTTGCAGTCATCTTATGATTCTCCCATATGCCTACTCTTTTTCCCACTCTTTCTTTGCTTGCCCCAACCTTACCTATGCCCCTCACACTTTACATCTTTGTCAGTCACGGTCGGTCACGTTTCACTTCATTTAAACCTTAAACACACAGCCTAGCCTGGGTTCTATTCTGAACCCTTCCCCTCCACCCCGGGCAGTGCTTCTTTTCATCTCCGCCTTTCATCTACAAGTATTGCCTCCATTCCACTCCATTCCGTGCCCTAGCTGTAGTACCTCCGCTTGGACACATTGTACACCCCCTCCCCTTTGCCCTAGACTTACCTATCCCAGCGTGGTCTGTGCACCATAGGGTACCTTATTTAGTTCCCTCATCCACTACCTTGTACCA
Source organism: Neoboletus brunneissimus (assembly GCA_003316195.1). Lineage (NCBI taxonomy): Eukaryota > Fungi > Basidiomycota > Agaricomycetes > Boletales > Boletaceae > Neoboletus > Neoboletus brunneissimus. Next base: position 12,140 of record QFEL01007572.1, read on the forward strand.
TAGCTTAGCTTCCTGAATCTACTCCTTGAAAGCTCACCCTTGTGTGATCTGCTTTTGCCTGTCACTGGACCAGCTTAGCCCTTCGCATACTTTGTACTCAATAACAAGGCCTCTGACCTGAGTTGACTGAGGCTTCAGACTTTCGATCCTCACCTCCGCCTGTGTCCCTGCCCCTAGGTGCCCCTCGTGTACTTCACCCTTCCCCTCGTCATCCACGCCTTCAACTAGAACTCTTACCCTTCGGGCCTATGGTCACCCATCCCTAGGTCAAACCGTAACAAGTCGGTGTCTTTTCATTCCAAAACCTAACTTACACAGCCTAGCCCGGGTTCATTTCCGAACCCTTCCCCTCTGCCCCAGGCAGTGCCCCTTTCATCTCCACTCTTCATTTCCAGGTACTACTTCCATTCCCCTCCCACTGTTGTTACAATTCACTCGCCTTACTCTTTTTCCTTGCTCTACGATACTTTCTCCTCGCCCATGCCTTCCCCTTTAACTTGTCTCACCTTGACTCGGCTTACTATGGCTCGTCACCAGTCTCTACCAGTGCCAGTTCATCTTAACTCTAAACCTACACAGCCTCGCCCGGGTTCTCTTCTTAACCTTCCCCTTCCACCCTGGGCAGCGCCCCTTTCATCTCTGTCTTTCATTTCCGAGTATTACCTCCATCCTACCATTCCGTGCCCTTGCTGTAGTACCCCCGCTTGGACACCACGCGCACCCACTACCCCCCCTTCGCCCTATACTTACCATCTCTAGCTCAGTCTGTGCGCATTAGGGTACATTATTTAAACCGCTAGCTAGCCTCCCTGTACTCTAGCTTAGCTTCCCGAAATCTACTCTTAACAAGCTCACCTTTGCGCGATTCACCTCCGCCTGTCACTGGACTGGTCAGGGCTTTCGCATCCTTTGTACTCGACAACAAGGCCTTAGACCTGAGTTGACCGAGGCCCCGGACCTTTGATCCTCACCTCCACCTGCACTTTCCCCAGTCCAACTTTGGTGTCCCCCTCTCTCTATGCCCTTGGCTTGAGCTACTACCTTCGGGTCTATGGTTGCCCATCCCTGGTCGAACCGTAACAACTGTGCCCTTGCTGTTGTATCCCTGCTCAGACACTATATGCACCTCCTTCCCTTTACCCAGTACTTGCTAAACCTGACTCAGTCCATGCGTAGTAGGGTATCATATTTAAACAGCTAGCTAGCACAACTGTATCCTAGCTTAGCTTTCCAAATCATCACTTTGAAGCTCACCTTTGTGTGACTCCCCTCTCACTTGTTACTGGACTAGCTGAGGTGTTGTTCCCTTGTTCTCGACTACACAGCCTTTGACCTGTGTCAACTCAACCCGGACACTTGATCTCTGTTGACCCTGTGTCCCCACCTTCGTCCTTTGCCTAGTATTCCTAGTCACTTGTGTAGAGCTCCCCCCCTTTCGGATCTGCAGTTGCCCACCCCTGGTCAAACTGTAACAAGAGGCGATGGACAAAGATTGGGAGGTCTACCAATGTGATGCCAGTTGTGGGAGCAGCAGGGCCTGACAGACAAGATACAGTTGGGCCGCTAGGGGGAGGAGAAGGAGAGCCCCAGCTGGGAGAAGCAATGTGTGATGAAGGCATGGAGATGTCCTCGATAAAGGGTATAGGATTATAAAGAGCAGTAGTAGAAGAAGGCAAAGTGCTTGGTGGTGAAGAGACTAAGAAAATGGAGGAGGGGGTGATGGCAGTGGGGATGGTGGCAGGGTAATAGTCATTGAAGAGGATGTCAGAGCAGGGCATATCTGGTGTTGGTGGATAGGAGGTCTTAGGTGGGAGAATGTTGACTGGAGGGGAAGTGTCTCAGGTGACATTTCTTATAGTCGAGGAGAGCAGCTTTTGAATGTTTGAGGTCACACTCAGGGACCTAGGAATCTTCTTCCGTAGTGTACCCCTTCCATCATATCAAATACAAATGGGAGCAGGTGGAGCTTTGGTGTTTGAGAACCTTTTTGATTTCATATTCCTCCTCACTGTTTATAAGCTCTGGTGACCTGCATACAGTGACTCCCAAAAGCGTTCCAATGTTTCACTTTAATGGAGTGCATGAAGTGTACTGCAAACA
>QFEL01007574.1:0-13629 GCA_003316195.1 Neoboletus brunneissimus
CATCGGATGGTTCAGCGGGTGAACAGGAATGGGAAGGGCTTCACAGTTACTGCACAAGTCGAAATCGGGGCAACCTGGATGCATGCACTGTGGAGGATCAGGTTGTGAACAGTGACCTGTATATTGTCTCACCTTATAGCGAGCACCACGAATCGTTTTTCGGCAAGCTGTAATTCAAAATATACTCAATAATGTGTGAATTGATGGGACAGACAGCTTACAGTCGCACACCGCCAGGTGAGCAACTTGACGAAGTGGGATGGAGTCTCGCATCTAAGAAGCTCATGGTCAAGGATACCATCTGGTTTCAAACACCACATCCTTACCATCAAGTTTTCGGGTTTGCTCACTGTTACAAATCCATGGTTTGGGTGTTGCTCCGCTGTTATCCTTAGAAGACGATCAGACAGTTAGATTGTTGATCTCCGTGATATATACGTGGAAAGGCAAACCTAAAACAAGACGAGCATGTATCAAAGTCTGGTTGAATTAGCATCAATCCGTTACAGTCTGTGGAAGAAGCTTCACCTGGACAGACAATACATTTCTGACACACAAAGTTCAACCTAAGAAGTTGGGATACGACACGAAGACTCACATAACGTTCCCCAACAATTGCTGAGTCACAGAGGTTGCAGGTTGCAGAATGGCGAACAAGTGTATCGGGAGGGATGGCATCTGGTTCTTGTTGCGTAATTGCGGCGTGATCAGAGTTGGGAAGCTGTTGACTGTCTCCAAACGATCTGCCCCTGTCACCACCAAGGACAGTGTGAACATAAACGCGTCCCGGAGTTTCTATATCGAAAAACTCATGGAATGGATCGTGTTGCTCTGTTGCCCCGGATTTCACGCAGCCGGTGCAAAGATCATAATCTGGACTCGGGTCAGGGAGAAAAGTCCTAGCTAGATCATCCGACATACCGGAACAATCCAGACACTTGTGGCGAACACCCTCAACGGTTTTATTGCAGCTATCACAAACGACGCCATGATGTACTGCAAGCGCTGGTTCACTAGTCGGACCCGAATATGCAGGCCCTGGAGACCGACGAGTTCCCGGTATACTGTTACAAGGTCTAGCTTCCCTTGCAGTTTGCGCTGATATTGGAGTAGAGCGATCGATTGACCGCTGCTGAACGACATGGGTAGGACCAAAACTGAGAGTATGAGCACTGTGCGATTTGGAGAAACAGCTGGGACACTGAAAATTCATGAAACTATCAATCAAGTTCTCAAGCAATCGACTCACGACTGCATGCCAAGGGCATTTGACGCAACCATACCAAACACCGGTAAAACTAGTTCTGCAGACGAAGCACCATCGAGAAGCGTTCGCGCTGGCGCCGACAGAGGTCTCTGTTTGGGGCGGGACAATATTGATCCCAGAGACCTCAGAAGTAGACCTTCTGACGAATGGCGCAGATTGCTTCTCCGCGTAATCGATTCCAAATGTTCTGCTTAGAATACACTCTAGGTCGTCTTTGAATGAGGACAACAAGACTTCGACGTCTGCCTTGGCCTTCCCGACAGGACAGCAGGGCGCAGCCTTCGCCGCGCTACACTCCGGAGGAAAACAAGACTTGGCGGGTGCCGAGGAGAACATCACCGGTGGAGGAGGAGGAGGAGACACCCTAAATGGCGGGGGTGGAGGCGGGAGAACACAGGTAGCAAATGGAGGTGGCGGAGGTACGAATGGCTGTGAGTTCGGAGGTAATATATAACTGTGGCGGGGTACGACAGGAGAAGGCAGAGTGGAGGTAGCCTCGGACAAAGGAATTGCGGGGGTGCTGTACAGCGACAACCGCTCTGTGGCCATACTTGGCGCCTTGTGCGGAGTTTCATCGAAGATGGTAAATCGCAGTAAAGGATTATGCCACAGACGGCGCAAAGGGGCAACACAGGAATCATAGTCCTCCGCAGAGCGCACTTCTTTGCCGACCAAGATGCGTCCAGGCTTGGACGCGTCTGGAGAGAAAATCAGTCTGGATAGATAATAATTATGGCTTATGGGGAATACTCGATAGAGCTGTAGTGAGGGTGAGCGCCAGCTGGTGGCAAGCGATTAGAAGAAGGTCACAGACCTGATTATGAAGCTCTTTATGTGTAGGAAAGAGAACAGACTCTGGAAAGGTGAATCTGCGGGTTTCATTTCTGTAGGTCGCCTTGACGGTGAACATGGTTGTGGTTCAAGCTCAAGGATGGGATTGGGATACCGCAGCTTACTACGCATTTAAGGGCGTGACAAGGCGTGACATGCCATGGCCCCTTGAAGCAGTGCGAGCAGTGGAGAATGTCCGAGTCGTTTTCGCTGCTCTGCACGACGAGATTCGATCCCTGTCTGGAGGTATTCGAGTGGAATAACGCCCCCGATGGCTCGCCATCACCATATCTCCTGCTTGCACACCAACTCGACCGTCTGGTCTCCTCCGCCCGTATCTGTCGGTGGACAGTCTCCGACTCACTCGATTACCCAGTACTCAAAAATATTTGCGACGAAACCGTCCGCAGGGTAAATGGTGCTGACGGCAAGACCCCTCTCAAGGTGATCAAAGCCCTAGTCCTTTGCCAAGCACTGACCCAGACCAGATACGCGTCGTCTTCCCGCCGTCTGGGAATATCGCTGCGTCCGCCTCCCCAGTCGAGCCATTGCGCTATGATCCGACAGCAGGATCTCAGTTTAATCCTGATGTAGACACTCATTCTCAATTTGATCCGATACTCTCAATTTGTATTGACACGCAGCCGACCTCTGGCACCGTCTCCATGAAAACCACAAACAGACAAGTATATGATGATGCTCGAGCGCGCGTTGGCATTCCCCCACTTGGTGTACCTCGTCCCCATAATATCACCTCGGACCATCCAGATGATGTTATCTTGTTCAACACTTCTGGGGCCATCATGGAGTCGTCGATTTGCAACGTCGCTTTCTATCGCCAGGGGAACTGGCTCACCCCACCACTGACGGCGGGCTGCATATCTGGTGTATTCCGACGATGGTTGCTGGAGAATGGTTGGATTCACGAGGTCGACGAACTCTCTCTATCATTGGACACCATCGTAAACAATGAATGGGTACTTGTCTTTAACGGAGTGATGGGATGTCGGCTAGGGCGGATGAGCTGCGATAGAGATCCGAGCGTGCAGGAGGGATAAGTTACAATAAGCTTGTAGTGTACTTTTGACCGGCTTGCTACCTGGGGTCATCGACATCCATGGTCTCTCCGTCTGTCCCATTGAATATCCCATCATCCATCTCATTCAATATGTAGTCCACGACGAAGCTTTCCTGAACCAATCGATCGAGCCTTGCGAGGTGTCGTCGAGTATAAGGAATCAAGCCGTCGACAATATCCTTCAGGGATGATGATGTAGCCCCGATCAGCTGTCGCGAGTCGGAGGTAGAGCCAAAAGTCTCTTCTGTAGAATTGTAACCGAAGGCCTCAACAACATCTTCCGCGGGCCGCAACTTCAATATAGCGTATAGAACACTTTGTGCAACACCACTTGTCTTCGCGTTTGTGTTCCAGTCTCGGATATATCGTACGAGGAGAGACAGATCCGGACCTGGGAGCGTGCGTAGAACTTCCTCCAGCGCATGGTTGCCGCTCACGGACGCATCGCTCTGCAACCCCTGCTCCAACGCGACTGACCGAATATCTCCGAACAGCGCAAGAAGCTTTCCTGGTTGTTGCATAGCAAGTGCAAGCTCAATCGCTCTCCGATAGTCGTGCATAGCAAGGTAATTCATAAAGTCTTGCTCTCTGTATGCGAATGTAGTCAGATGGGGATAACACATGAGCGTTCTCACCTGAGCACTTGGGTAGCGCGTTCCGCTTCTCTTTTTTCTTCTTCCTCTTCCGTACAGTCTTGCCAGAACGTGACCACAGAATCGGCGGCTCCAGAGACGATTGTCGCCTCGTCGGTACTGATAGCCAGCGCCCAGACCTAAGGAACAATCTCAATTAGCCCCTTGTTGGAAGATCTGACACATACTTTGTCTTCATGGTTGTCGAGGGTTGCCACACATGTTTCCTCCCTCACGCTCCACAGCTTCACTAGGCCGTCAGATCCTGTACTCACCAAGTGCATTCCGCAATTAATAAAATCAACCCGGAGAACAGAGTTGGTGTGCCCTTCAAATGTTTTGATGCAAGTAAAGTCCTCGAGGTTCCAAAGTTTCACCGTCTTATCACTGCTCCCAGTAGCCAACATACGTTCCGTCTTTCCGAACCTAACATTCCAGACGCCTCTTTTGTGGCCTTTGCAACATCCCAGGCGCTCAATTTCTCCGCGCGCGGGCCTTCCACCAGAGCCAGGTATATAGAGAATCTTGAAAATGTTTGCAGTACGGTCTTGGGAACCGGATGCCAGAAATTGGTCATTGGGTGCGATGTCTAGAGAGTTGATGTCCTTGTCATGGGCTCTATGCGTCGTAAGACTGTGGCATTTTATTGGATCTACACCTGCAGATGCTAGTGGGAGTTCTGACAAATCCCACATCTTGATCGTTCGGTCCTGACTTCCAGTGAAGACAAAACGAGGGTGGGAATCAGCGTCACTGTATAGCCGTGACATAGCAATGGAGCCGACGCTCTCCGTATGTCCTTCGCAAACAGCAATGCAGCCCCACCCAGTGGTGTCGGGTTGTTGTGCAAAAGCCCATATTCTCGCTGACTTGTCCCTGCTTCCACTGGCGAACACACGGCCTCCGAAACCTTGATCCAAAGCAAGTACTATTTCAGAGTGACCGGCCAAAACTTGTGCACCCAGATCAGAAATTGAATAAATGCGAATGAGCGATGAGTTAGTAGCAAGTGCGAGCTGAGTATCTCGTGGTCTTGAGTTACTGGGCGAATTTGGAGGGAAGCAGGGTGGCGATAAAAAGATGGCATCAACAATTTCGTCGTTGTATCCAATCATATGGCGAAATAGTGATCGGGATTTTAGGGAATAGAAGAAGATGTTTTGGTCTGCATGCGTAGAAACAATGGCATCCACGGTCGGGAGGTAACTAACCTCCGAGAACAATGAGAAGCGCCTCATGAAGGACAGAGTGATCACTCACAAGGCATCAATGATTTTCCTCTGCGCTTCCTGATCAACAGCATTGGATCCAGGCTCTGTAGTCAACGAGTAAATGACGGAGCCTTGCGCAAGATCCCAAACCCGGACGACACCCTTATCGCCAGCAGTGAAGAATTGAAGCTTCGGGAATTTGGCAGTGAAATCGCTCAGCTCAGGGTGTATGAACCCTAAAGCTTCGACACTTTCCATGACTGGGACAGTCTTGGCAAGAGTCGGGGTTACGACAGTCGAGTTCCCTTTTCTTTTGCTGATGTTTCCATCGATTGGACAAGAACTCGCGGATATATCCCAAAGTAAGACTACAGAGTCCCTTCCTCCACTTATGAGCCATTTTCCGTCTGGTGTCACATCCAAACCGCGTGGAACGGAAACGTGACCTTCCAGAATGGCGATAGGTCGAAGTGCTCCTTGATCATTTCTAGACGTTGCCATCAAGTCAAACAAACGAATCCGCGTGTCGGCCGAAGCAGTCACAAGCTGAAAAGTCCTCGCCGAGCTGGCAATTGATGGATCTCGGGGGAAATTGAATTTTAACGCGCTGACAACGCCTCCATGTCCTTTGAAAACATGCGTGACATGTCCCGCAGAAATGTTCCAAACTTTGACAATGCCGTCCGCCGACCCTGAAGCAAGGAATGTTGATGTCGGATCAACTGTACAAACATGTACTGGTGCATCGTGGGCATGGGCGATGACTCGGGAAGGGGGTACGGACTGGCCAGAGAAGACTTTTGGAATCTCGTACAGTTTGAGGGACGGAAGAGTTGTGAATAATACGAGGTAGACCGCGGAAGGTGACAGACAGAGTGTCGTGATGGACTCGGATGCCTAGAGCATGCGAAGTAAATATCAACCAAGGAATATATGCGCAGGAGTCAAGACATACACACGAGAACCGGCAAAACAGCTTTCCACTAGACGGTTCTGTCAATAACGCTTCCTCCGCGAGACATGTAACGATCTTGGATCCATCTAGGGAGACTGCGATAGAACCAGTTGTATGCAATGGCTCAATTGTCCGCAATTGTTTGTAGCTATGATCAACCAGTTAGCCACGTATCCCTTGCACACTGGAAAACCCTACGTAGTCCTGACTTTAGGCCTCTGGCCACTAGCCATATCAATTTTTGAGGAGACGATGCCGCAGCAGACTTGTCGATATATTTTTGCGATGAATGTACTGCTTCAAAGTTGTTTGGTATGTACCAAACACTCTGGCGTACCTTCTTGGTGAACCTTGTTGTTGAAACCAGCGATTTAGACTTCCGACTGTCCCAAGTCGAACACCAGCAATTGGATTCAATAGAGTCCGCGATATGATCGACAAACGATATTTTGATTGTCCATGGGCCTAACTTCTGCTCCAGCAGTGGGTACATGTAACATGACAATGATGGCCCCAGTGCATCCAGTACTAGTGCACCAAATATTCAATTCGGCTACTGTAAAGCTTGCACATACTGGCACTGAAGCACTGCCCAGATAGTATCTTCGGAAAAACGTGTCTATAGTCGAGTCCACCCAACGTTACGACGAAAACGAGATCAAACCAGAATTCCAGTTCCCAGTGTCATAGTTTTAGTTTGTATGCATGTTCATACGATCGATCAACAGAGTAGACGGTGTACAAAAAATTAACGTCGTCTATTTTACTAGTGGAATCCTTGGCCGACCATGCGACTTATGAGAAAGGTTACCATCCAATGCAGCGCTCAGATATGCACCCGGAACAAAAGAACCTTGAAGGCCAGACCAACCGACATGCATCACCGGATCAATTAATCCGACTAGGAGCACCAACGCTACGCCAGCTGATTTCGGAGCCGGAAGGTGGTCTCTTCAGCGGCCCTTCTCAATCGGCTTTCTTCACTCGCAATCCTTTCGGCTTCTCTTCTTTTCCTTCCTTCCTCTTCCAACAAACTTTCTGTCGCCCTCAATGCAGCCTTCGCTCGAGCAGCTTCTGCTTGTGCTCCGGCGAGTTGATCTGATATCCGCAAAGAAACGGATATAGCATCGGCAGCTTGTTGCCGCAGTCCAGCCATTTCTATCTGCATTCGATCAATGACGCCTTCATCAGTGGTAGAGTACACCCGGCGGCCTTTATCTGAACTGTAAAGACGTGATGCAGCTGCATGGATCCCAAGAACGTCTAGGCCAGACGCTGATGGGTTGTGATTACGCGGCATGACCATGTCTTCTTCGCTTTCGTATTCGTCTTCTGATCCGTTACACCCGTGGGGACTATCCTGCCTCTCGTTATATTCTTCAGAGTCGTGATCGTATGGCCGTATAGAAGACATCACTTCTGGTGTGAAGGTAGGTTGACTAGCAAACGCGCTGGGCTCGGCGGAAACTCCTCTTTGTGCCATAGGCTTTCGTGGCCTCCCACGCTTCTTCTGTTGATTTGGTTGCGTTGAATCAACTTGACAAGGACCAGAGATAGCCTTGGACGTTCGTCCACGCTTCCGTGGTCGCTTCGTACCCGGCGGAGCGGAGAGGTTCACTGTCCAATAGGAACCGAATCCTGGGTCTGTGACTGGACGAGGTTGTCGCTCGAATAGTCTATTCAAAGACAGATGATGACGAACAGATTGCTGAAGGGAACCCATCAGAGATGAGGGACTCGAAGGGAGAAATAGTCATACCTTCCATGTTGGACCAGCGTTTCGAAAGTATGCATACTTGTCTTCCATAGCCGCATAGATCTCCCTTATTGTTAACCGCTTCTTGGCGCTTCCTAGTATCGCACACCGTAGAATAACAGGGAGCGTGTGCTGTGGTCGCCCGTCTGTGTCTGGGAGACAGGCGAGGGTGTCTGGGCAATTAGGATGGGAGTCATGATCGCCATATTGGGTTTTTCCTGGAAGTCGAGGTCCACTTCTAGCTATCGGGTTTGCGCTTGTGTCTGACATAGACTCGGGCGATGTTGGCTCCTCCCACTTTCGATCTGCTGGCGTTGGCCTGAATAAGGGGGTCAGTGGAGGAAAGGCGAACAAAGATAAATACAACCAACTCGCAAGAGCTAGATAGACACGCTTCAGGATTCAACAGATTTTGAATGCTGGACATTCCTCTGTGGCATTGGGATGGTGGCTTCATAGAAACATACAGTAGTAGCATAAAGACGAGTACGCGTTGTCATTGTGGGTCCAAGCGATTATGTAATCACTATTATTACAACCAAGTGACCCAAACAAGAGGCTGAGGCTACATCGGATAATTATTCGGTAAACCATGGAATTCGTACGGATAGCTTGTTGACGGGACTCTCCATCCGGGGTCCCCTTGAGCAGCCGGATAGTTCGCGTTCATTAGCGATCCCGAGCTTGATGCATTCGCCCCGGAAGACAGTTGGCGATAAGGTGCGTGGACAACATTCGTCGCACGGGGCCACCACTCGTAACCAGGATAGTATGATGTTGACGGTTCGATCCCCGGGATATCTAGTCCCAGCATGTGTGCCATCATGCGAGTACTGATGTCCTGGATCCCTGTGGTAGATGTCATCCGTTCCTTTGAGCCAGAATCACCAAACGCCTCTCTTTGAAGTAAGTCCGAATTCTTCTCCCTCCCAAATGCATCATCGGCAGCTCTTTTCTGCCTGTCAGGACCTTGCACCATGAGCGTCAGGTTGCTATCTACCTGAACCTTTACGCCATGGAGCAAGTCCCATGCTCTAGCTGCATTAGGCCAAGTCGTCTGCGTATGCGTGAAGGCAAGTCTAGATTATAAGAGGAAGTGGTACATACTTGCATCTCTCTCAGCACAGTCAACGACTGCTGAAGCCCAATGTGAGCCTGCACGTTTGATGGACGTAGAGTCACTTTGAGTGGCAAAGATAAGCGTATGGTGCGATCCGTATAATCTAGGACATACGTGTCACGATATGCATGATACTGGACACAAATTAATGTGAGATGCAGGTGTCATGGGTCGAAATGACTCACCCTGCACTGAGGATATATGGTGAAAGAAAAGGTGATGCACGCTTAATATTGTAGCAATTGTGATATGTTGTCACTGAATCATACTTAGCTGGAAATTCGACAATCAAATTATACCACCTACCAATAGTACTTATGTAAGTTGCAGCACTTTGGCTTAGGTCGAAGGCTTTCAGCGACGTGGTATTAGAGCCGGGAGGTGGATTGTGCAGTATCGGCTCAGAGCTAAAGAAATTAGCTTATCCCCCGTATGCACTAGATCAAAGTCGTACCCTTTCCAATTTGGTATACTGTACCAAAAATATACATCGGTGACTCGCCTTTTAGCTGAGGAATAGTACTCACAAGGCTCTGTGCAAGAGCAACACAGCCGACCAGTATTTGACGTGGATGTATAAAATGGGGGCCGGTGGAGTATTTCTTTTGCTTGCAGGGTCATATCTTAGGTCGTCGGGGAGCTCAAGGTACCATTGGTCAAGACGAGCTTCCAAGTTACTCAAAATGGCTCGCCTGGAACCGCGCTCCGAAGACTTTACTGGATAAACCAACGACACGATCGACCCGATTATTATGGCTAAACGAAACGCATTTTAGCGTAAATGATAACCGTGGGCAAATACTAACAGAGTGACGAAGCAACCCGAAAGCACCGCATGATGAGGACAGTCGGTAAAGATCGGTATGACACAACGCTGAGCGGATGGCTTAGATGCGAATCATCCTCATACTGTGGTGCTAGTCAGTATTGGTCCTTCAGGCTTGCACAGCTCACCTCTTCTGCATCCGGCAGCAATGTGTCGAAATCATTCTCGGTAATACATATTGGGCGTCCTGACAAATAATGTCAGTTACCTACACGCAAACATTGAGCGTACACAGACCCATATAGGTGGAACTGTATCTTGAAATCAAAAGTTGAGCTGGGTCCATCCTATCAGACAGAGAGACGTACTTATCCGCAATGCAACAAGCCCACCATATTTGTTTCCTCACTTGATTTTCTTCATCGGAAAACATCTTCCTTCCATTGAACTGCCAGTTATCTGCTGCACGGTTGAGGCCTAAGTCTAGCGCCTGAATTCTCATTTATCAAACTGAAACAGATATTGGCACTTAGAACGAACCATTCTAATGGCCATTCCTTGAATACCAAAGAGAGTTAAAAATGCAAGGCGAACAGATATAATTGATATAACCACACCGATGTATAGCCAACCCTGTTCCATGGACCCTGAAAGTTGGGTGAGCACAAAGGGCCGATGACCCCACAAGTCCATACCAATTCCAAATTCACGATGGCCCAGGAGGAGTAGAGCCTGACAGGTCGATGCCCGAGAATTGTGTGACACTTGCGCTAATAACCAGAAAGATATCAGTAAGAAGATAATATATAAAGACAATCGCGAAGTACCAAGGACACTTCTTGCTTGAGAGAGGTAATCACACCCAACCTCCCATATTTTGTCCACAGGCTCTGAAGCCCTCTCGTCCAGGTAGCGAGCAGCAACGGAAAATATCGACAGAAGTAGTAGTTTACTGACGGTTTGTGATTGTTCTGGGGCAGATGAGGGAGAATCACCGCTCGAACCTGGTGGGTTTAGATTGTCACTGCTGCTGGGTAAGCACAAAGTCAGCAAATAATAGAACATCAACGAACCTTCGTTTCCTATCACAATGTGGAAGTGTCAGGAACTGAGTCAAATGTAATCATACGATAAACCTTACCACTCATCATATTCTCGCAAAAAACGACCCTTGTGGATAACAGGAAATATTGGATGAACGTACGAGAAGTACAAGTCAAGCAGTTGGTCCTGCATCTCAACAGGAGGAAATATGACAGAAATTTCAGCGTCTGGCGGCACGGCGGACAAATTTGCCTTAGCGGATGGCCAGAAGCGTGCCATTGGAAGCCTCCTGTACAACAGGATGGTTAGTATCCTGCTGCAACCTCATAAAGAGAAATAGATCCAACCAAACTCCTCCGTCAAGACGACTATCCACGCGATCGTTTCGAGTAAGGAGGTGGAGACCACTGGCTTTACCATGATATCGGACCTGAACGCGGTGAGTATATCAGAGCGTCAATCTAAGTGCAGCGCACCTCTTGGTTCTCGTCCAACGAAAGTTGTCCGAACGGAGTTGCACACTGGGATTCATCCATCTCTTCTGAACCTGAAACATTTAAGATTAAGTTGAACGGTTTCTGACACTATCGAAATTATCAAATTACCCGACGATCCGTCCATAGTGTACATTTCATTCCAATTCAGATGGCTTGTACCCGCCCCCGAACTAGATTCGTCGAGTCGGCGGCGTCGTGTCAACGGAGCCTCACCATATCCATGAGAGGGAGATCGCTGAGCGCTAGTACTGCGAGGACCTTCCAATATATTCCTAGACAAGCGAGCAGCCAAACGGTCTTGCCATTCTGCGGTCGGCATGCTCGACAGGGCGTTTTCTTCGTAGGTGATCAAAAAAGCTTGCCCCGAATACTAAAAAAGAGACGATCACCTCTCGAAGAAGAAACAATCTCTCGCGATATACGTGACTGACGCCTAGATCGTGCAGCATCGCGAGAAGTCTTGTTGCTTCGAAAGATACAAGCAAAGAAATCTTCTTTGGTAGCACCCGCAGGCTGAGAGAGACGTCCTGAAGGACCCTGACTTCTGCGTCAGTTGCGACGCTGCTGTAGCAGAAGGCACGAACATACAAACGGTCCAGTATCCACTCTATTCAGTATCTCCCTAGCTAATTCGTCTTGTCGGATGTCACCTAACAAATCCTGTACACGACGGTCTGGACATGCAAGCAATGACCCGAGCAATGACTCGACTTGATGCCATCGCTGCTCAATGGCCTGAATGTATCCTTTTGGAGGGCCGCGCTTGTAGCTAGGGCCTATAGTACTCGGTGTGAGTCCTTCTACATCCTCTGCGGCGAACGCTTACCCAGAAAGGTACAGACTGAGAAAAGGAAGATCGTCAGGACTTTGACGACAACAGGATGGAAAAGAGAGATACCATTTCCTCCAAGGGCACAGCCCTTGCAGGTTCCTGGAGTGCTGGAAGGCTCGCACTTGCTCTTGGTTTTTCTACACTGATCGCAGGCTAATAATAAGGCAATTCAGTAGGCAAAGATGAACTGCAAACGACCGAGTTACCCCTGCTACTTCGTTTACGACTTGAGAGGGAGTCCTGGTTCAATTCTTCCTCCGAGTGTTCGGATTCATTCCACTGGGTCGCTGACATTGTGGAAAGACAAGACTCGTCGAGAGCGTTTAGGGACGGCGCCGCACGCATCCACTCGGATGAATAATAATTGGACAGTTACTGTAATAACATCAATCTCGGCAGAACGTTCGCACGGTTACCCAATTAGTATCATTTAGCCTCTGACGTTGTCGTTCTCACTCGTGGGCAAGCGACGCTCGACGGCATGTAATGTAGACAGAGCACATAAAACTCTCGATATACTAATCACTGCATGTCGAAGCGTACAAACAACTAGTGGCAGGTTCGCTCGCACCCACGACGGAGCGGAGCGCCTACGGACTAAAAGTGGACAAGTCCTTACTTAAGAGGACTGTATGGGAGAGGAAGTAATATAAACGAGTCCATTTCTTTCGCAAGTTGGGCAGTCTACAGAACATGATCAGTCTTTCAACTGCCATATGCAACAAATAACGTGCCTTGGAGACTGTCTCTGCCCAACCGTCAATCTGCCAGGCCTTCTCCCTCGTTTCCTTCCTTGCATCAAGGCTCCTAAAACAGCTGTGAGAGCAATTTCCCACCCAAGGTTAGACCACCACTGACGGGTATTGCCACATGTGATGAACTTGATGGAGCCTCCCAATCTGCGAGAACCAAGCTCCGACTGGTGCGACAAATTTGCGACGGGCTTCAATACCCCTCCGCCTGGCAGCACCATCAATCTCATAACATGATGCACAACAGACTATTGGAAGCAGACCATGTATTTTCCCATTCCAAAAGGACACCAGGCTTCAATTGGTAACTCCGGAGTTCAAAAATACCACCTTGAGCATGTGGTGGTGCGGTAGGAAAGAATGCAAATTCTTGAGCAAGCTGTGTAGAACGGGAGGCTACGTAGGGAAGAAGCGCCTTGTAAGATTTAGCGTGCTGAGGGGCAATAAGCACTATACGCAAACAGAATCAAGTCCGGGGCCACTACCTCTGAGTTCCTAATGAGTTCCACCGTCTTGTCATAACCAGCATAGTTCTCATATTCTAGAATATGGACTGAAGCAAGATGAATGAACGATCCTTACGACACGAAATGAGATACACTCACCAAACGTGTCTTGGTTGCCAACTAACGTCTCCCAGCTGCCTGTCAGTTTAACATGTAACCGTGGGTCATCCTTGACCCCCGTATAGTACTTTTCGCTACGAACGAACATTAACATACTAGTATCCTCTGCTGGAAAGCTACGCACGCAGCTGCCTTATATTCGTCAATTGAATCGGGTTTCACTTGATGGACTGCCCGTCCATTAGATACATCAATTTAACATGCACCAAGAGTTCCTACCTTCAAATCCATGAACATATTTACCTCTCGCAACAAGCCTTGA
>QFEL01007619.1:0-26557 GCA_003316195.1 Neoboletus brunneissimus
AATCATGCAAACCGCGGCGGGAATCACGCAAACCGCGGCAGGAATTTTTGTGCAGATTTAACGCCATAGCGTCAGAGATTGGACAGCGTTGATCAGTCCATCCGCGGGGTGACGTGAACACACCAGAATTTCATGTCCATGGAATCTGATACCGCAGTCTAAAGATGCCGCATACCGGAGTCGGTCACTGGCAATGATAAGCTTGATTCAGATCGAAGAATATCTTGACCCCGTGTCCGTGGTGAAACCAGGGCGATTTAGTGCAGGAAGCCGACTCACGGATTCAAGGCTGCTCGGTCCATATACCCGGGGGCGGCAAACTGGTCCCACTGCGTTCTGAAGATCTGACACTCGAACCAATTTGGTCAGTATATAGCTGTGCTGGCAGCAACCGCGACCTTTCCCACTCCGGTTCGACAGGGAAATACGAGAGAGCACACGTCCACGCATCCCATGCATAAATAATCGTCAACGTCACGTTGGAAGCTATACATACACACATCCCGTACATTTATGAAAGGATAGAGGACCGTTGCTCGACGGTGATGCATCCGCGTTCGTACTCATTGAATTTTCTTGCGTGAAAACTTGAACGACACATCAGATCGGTTTAGTATAACCCCTTCATGAGGGGGTCGGAGAGCACGTACCAAGGTCACGACTGTGCCATCTCTGAGTACTTCTTTGCGTGGTACGAGCTCATACCTGAGCACTTTCGGTAGGAGAATACGCCACCCAGCCCAATAGCTGACGACGAAGAACATCACGCCAATGCCAACGAGGTACTAGTAGATGTCATTTACCACAGCATCATCAGTCCCAGGTTCAGTGTCTAACATGAATACTCGAGGCAAGGAATGCGACGCGCAAGTAGTGCGGGAGAGGAGGCATGTCTCCGAGACCATTGGCAGGAGGCAAAAATGGTGCAACGATGACTACCAGACGTTCCACGTAAGTGACATGATGAGAACCCATGGGAGAAACGACACTCACGGAACGCCGCTGCGGTGAGATAGAACACTGCTAGAGGCCACCAAACTAAGGCAACGTGCGTCACCGCCAATCTCTCTCAGCGCAAGGTCTGCCCACCTTTGAATGGTCTGCGGATATCTGGCCTCTTCCAACGCATCCAAAAGAGACCCTATCAAGGGTCGTCAGACATGGCCAGCTTTGGAACAAGGAAAGAGGACAACTTACGATAACAATAAAGAGGTTGATAATCTGACTAGGGTATCCTTCGACATCTGATATGAGGGGATACGCGACGTTCATGGGGGGCCCCAGAATCACAATAACCTACACGCAGTTTGGTCATTATGTTCCTCACAGATATAACCAAGAATGTGTCCAGGGGGGTATTTCGTGGCGCCACTCTGAGCATATTACCGACAATCGCTCGAAGCACACGCATGGAGACGTCTTACAACGTCTGGCGGTTGACTGCAGCTGGTAGGGCTGTTAGAAATATTTGTATGCGCACAGGTGGGCATTGACACGGACATCGAAGTGTTGAAACTAGGAGAAACAAAATAAATATATCGGTGCATTAAGCCCTAATGCAGTAAACTATAAGCCTGGACCCGCCCTTAACCAGCCTATCTGTTCCCGCCCAGCTTGGCAAGGCAGTTTCGATATTCTGTTCCAATTCTCAGAAGACCACAACACACAACACTGTGGCCTCCATAACATACCAAAGCTTCGAGCAACACAGCCGAATTGGAAACTGTACAGTGTTATTGGTAGCAAGCAAGACAGTGCTGATTCCAGTCTAACAGGTGGAGGCAAAAGAACACACAATAACGCATGGCATACATATTAATCCTTGACATCGTGCTGGAGGTGATATATATAGTATACACTATGAAAGCAAACCAGCAGAGTCTGATAATGATAAGCAAATAACGATGCCTTCCATTTTGACGAGGTATTCACTGGATTTTCTTGTGCGAAAACTTGAAACGACACATCAGATCAGATTAGTTTCATTCATTCATTCATGGGGGTATCCGAGCACACGTACCAAGGTCACAACCGTGCCATCTTCAAGTGCCTCTTTGCGCGGCACGAGCTCGTATCCGAACATTTTTGGTAACAAAATACGCCACACGGCCCAATAACCGACCCCGAAAGACAACACGCCAATGGCAACAAGGCAGTACCTGTCATTTGCCAAAGTATCATCAGTCCTCAGCTTGGCGTTCGATGTTCAACCTCCAGGTAAACGAAGGGGTGTGACGCACAAGTAGTATGGTAGAGGAGGTGTGTCCCCTACTCCATTGGATGGACGCAGGAATGGTACAATGATTACTACCAAACATTGCACGTAAGTGTCGTGGGGAATCCATGGGAGACGTCACTCACGTAACCCCGCTGCAGCGAGGTAGAATACTGCTAGAGGCCACCAGACTGAGGTAGCATGTGTCAGTGTCAGTTTCTTAGTGCGAAGTTTGCATACCCTTGAATGGCCTGGGAATATCTGGCCTTTTCCAACGCATCCAAAAGAGACCCTACGCAGAGAACGTCAAAAATGAAAATGGATGTAAAGAGAGGGCAGAAGGCTTACGAGGACAATGAAAAAGTTGATGATTTGACTACCGTATATATCCAAATCAATTATAAACGAGTACGCGATGGTCGTGGGCATCGCAAGAATCATGATAATCTGCACACGCGACTCCGTGAGCATGTTCCTCGGAAGTGGTCTGGACCACGCTCACTGCAGGGATCAAATAAATGATGAATCCTGGGAAGGGTGATTTTTCTGTAGGCCAATTTGATGCCCAGAACTTGTTGCCGAATGGGAGGGGGATACCTTCCTTGGCAAGCTCTGTTGGAAGTGAAGCCACGTGCCTTATGAATTTCGAGAGTGGCATGGGACGGCAAATGGGCTTACCCTGGTTAACGCGGGCAGCAGCAAACATCTAGCCATATGGATCAGCAACAACGAAAACGGTCAAAGGGCTCAGCACATACGACAGTGATGACATTCTAAGGTAATATCAGCACAGGGTACTCAACGTCAAACATGTCAACACTTACTCCTAGTGCACTGTATAATCGAATTCGATCATCGGGAAGGTTTTCAGGAAAGCGAAGTCGATGCCCTCAGACATAAGACGAGAGCACAAGGACAACAAACATACCTGAGAGCAACAAAGACATTCAATGCACGCTCCGCCGTTGGTCCGAACACGTTCCCGAAAAACAAAGCAGCCACAGTCAGCTCTGATTGCTCCAAAAAACCTGGAGAGTCGATTTGGTCCTATCACCAACAACAGTCGTATCGATCGCCTCAGGACACGGACAAACCATCCACGGAGAATGGACTAGTTGACGCACCTTGGTCACCGCGCTAAAATACGCGATATTGGCAAGGATATAGAGAGCGGCACAAATACCCAGTCCGAGGGGTCCGGCAATCTTGAGCGTCCGCACCGGATCCCGAACGTTGTTGAGCACGTAGTTGGCATTTGACCACCCATAGTACGCGTACAGGACCTTGAGGGTCGCTGTCGCATACTGCATACCGTCATTGACACTAAGGCCTATCATTGATGTAAAACACTCACATCGCTACTGCTACGGGAGCTACCAGCGAATGCATTGACAAAGCTAGCTTGGGGATTGGGTACGTTGGTTTTGCCTGATAACACTACCCAGCCTGTCACGATGATGAAGAGAAGGATGAGGATCTTGAGGATCGTCAGTAACTGAGAAGTTGTGTTGTTAGAAGGTATTCAAAGACCGGGAGCATGTCTATACACGCACGTTCATGAGATATACGCCAGCGCGAGGCGCAAAAGCATGAAGAATGGTCACAAAAACAATCGCTGAGGATGATGTATGTCCAGTGCTCATATTAGATTGGGGGATGAAACACACCTGCAAGAGCAATCCCACGTCTAGGCCAATCTGATTCGGCTTGTGCCGCCGAAACAAGGATACTGGAGCGATATTAGGACAGTCGTGATGTGGAAAAATCAACCAAACAGCTTACTTGATCGCAAACGCCTACCGCCCATGGTCAGGTTCATCAGACACACAACCATATCCAGAGTGGCACTTACAATAGAACCACTCGCAGCGAATCCAAGTAAAATCGCATTCGCAGCAAACACCACCGTGACGAGGTATTTCGGCTTTTGATAGATGGCCTCCAAGTACACCTTTTCCCCGCCGCTCCGGGGAAACATGGTCCCAAATTCAAGCCAGATGAACAAACCACAAAAGGAGAGGAGGAAACCGAGCACCCAGAGCATGAGCGATGCCCCGACGGAGCCCACCTCGCTCAGAATCAAGGCTGGCGTTGAGAAGATGCCGGTACCGATGATACGCCCGACGATGAGGAGGGTGCATGAGGTGAGACCGAGGTGACGCCCAAGCCCTCCAGCAGTGTCTACGCAAAACACTCACTGAGCCAAGACCAAGAGCCGAAAAAAGAACGAAACGACATGCCTTCCTCAAAAGAAAGCCCACCGGGACCGACATGGACGGCCGCCGCGGCTTCCTGAACGGGTTGCCTTTCACCAACATTAGTACGGTTCAAGGTAACCCTATCACTCGCCGCCTTCCGAGAACGCGTCCAAAGCATCCCAGACATGATGGGGGAAAGATACACCGTCTTGTTAGCAGCGTCTTACCGGCGGTGACTCAAATTTCAGGAAGCCGTGGCAGGTTGAGCTGGGCGCTCATCATTCTTCCAACTAATAAGGTGAGTATGGCATTACGGAAACAGGGTTACTGCTTTTGGGGGAGTCGCACGCTCCAAGGTACGATCATCTATTATGCATCCGTGAAGCGCTGAGCGGTACCTGAAAGAACTCAGTCTGGAACCCGGGTGCGAGCCAACCGAACCTGATGTGAATATGTATGTGGAAGGGCTGTCGTTCACAATCAGTTGAACCATCGGCTGCTAGGTACATTTGCCGTAAGACCACCGAGATACCTTCACGAACCTTGACCTCGGGGCTCTTGGTCCTCAGCCAGGCAACAGTCCAGCCCAGGGGTAGTAGGGCCCAGTGGTAGGGGTGGAGAAGTCAAATATCCCAAACAGCTGTCAATAACGTTGCTGTTCACCAGCCATTACATACTAACTCATCTTGTTGTTCAAGCCAGCTTTCCTCATAAGTCTTGGACATGCTAACTTGTCATTTGTGTCTTGAACATTGAGAGAGCTAAATACACATATTTGTTAAGTGAAAGTCCATAAATGGGTTTGGCTGAGGCGGTGTCCGAGGAGCGCACAAAGACAAAGCAACTGAATTCCCTAATCCTAGTGCCGAGTGTGCTGAGTTCTAAAACACTTGTGCTGAAAGAGCATGACCGTCCGGGCTTCCATACCATGGTTAAAAACTGTAAATTGGTGTAGAAGGGTACTGGGTCACCAAGGAGATAAGTCCAGTTTAAAAACATGGATGAAACTTATCCGAAAGACCTGAACATAGTCATAGATCGAGGGATGCTGTGCACCTGGACAAAAACAGTAAGATTAGATAACGAACTTGGAAAATTCACACGATCGAAGCCCGCCGGAATTTCCAGCCTGGGCTGCATCTGCCATCCAAGATAAAGATGTCAAATTCGCTCCGCGCAATATAACCGGTTTGGTTTGTGAGCGCGAGACAACACACATCCCATATACACTAACCCTAGCGCATTAACCCTAGACATCGCGCTAGAAGCAGTGTATGTATGTATTATATACAATTCCTATATATTGATGAGAGCAAAGGAGCGATGCTAGATGATAACGATCGAATGACAACCGACGGCCATCATTCGAGGGATTCACTCAAGTTTCCTGCGTGAAAACTTGAACGATCAATGAGAGTCAGATTCGTTTTCGCTTCTTCGTGGAGGGTGGCTGGAAACATGTACTTACCAGGGTCACGACCGTGCCATCTTCAAGTGTCTCTTTGCGCGGCACGAGCTCGTACCCGAGTACGTTTGGTAACAGAATACGCCATCCAGCCCAATATGTGACCCCGATCAACATGATGCCAATACCAACGAGGCAGTACCTGTCGTTTGCCATAGCATCATCAGTCCAAATTTAGTGTCCAACGTTCGTCCTTTGAGCGAACGAGGGATGCAACGCACAAGTAGTATGGTAGAGGAGGCGTATCTCCGACACCATTGGCTGGAGGCAGGAACGGTGCAATGATGACTGCCAGGCATAGCACATAAGTGGCGTGATAGAAACCCAAGGAAGAAACGACACTCACGGAACACTGCTGCGGCGAGGTAGAACACCGCTAGAGGCCACCAGACTAAGGCAACGTACATCAGCCCCAGGTCATCTCAGCGCCCAATCTACCTACCTTTGAATGGCCTGGGTATATCTGGCCTCTTCCAACGCATCCAAAAGAGACCCTATGCAAGGATTACCATACATGAAAAAAGGAAGTTAAAGCGAGGGTGGTTGACATACGACGACGATGAAGAGGTTGATAATTTGCTGAGGGTATCCTTCGACATCTAATATAAAGGGATATACGACGTTCATGGGTGGCCCGAGTATCACGATAACCTACACTCGCAGTCAGTTCGGTCAGCATATTCCTCACAGGTAGTCAAGACTGCACTCACTGAGGGGATAAAGTGAATAATGAGTCCAGGTAAAGGCGACTTTCCTGTAGGCCAATTTGACGCCCAGAACTTGTTACCGAACGGGAGAGGGATGCCCTCTTTGGCAAGCTCTGTTGGAAGTGAAACCACGCGCCGTGATCAATCGCGAGTATGAGATGGGATGTCATATGTGCTCACCCTGATTAACGCGGGCAGCAGCAAACGTCTATTCATGTTCATGAGTGTCAACGAGAACTATCAAACGAACCAGCACATACGACGGTGATGACATTCTAAGATAACATTAGTACAAGGTGCTCAATATCATCGTGTCAACACTCACTCCTAGCGCACTGCATCGTCAAATCCCATTATTGGCAAGGTTTTCAGCATGCGAAGTCGATGGAGTCATGAAACAAGACGGGAGCACAGGAGCACGAAGCGTACCTGAGAGCAACAAAGACACTCAACGCACGCTCCGCCGCCGTTCCGAATGTATTGTAGAAAAACAAAGCAGCTACAGTAACCCCAGCAGACTCAATTTGAGCCTATCACAATTGCATCAATCCCCTCTTCAAACTATACATGGAGAACGGACGTGATCTACGCACCTGGGTTGCCGCGCTAAAATACGCGATATTAGCAAGGATATAGAGGGCGGCACAGATACCCAGTCCGAGGGGCCCGGCAATCTTGAGCGTCCGCACCGGATCTCGAACGTTGTTGAGCACATAGTTGACGTTGGACCAGCCGGCGTATGCATTGAGAACTTTGAAGGCCGCTGTCGCATACTGCATATCGTCATTGGCGCTAGGCTTATTGATGTAGGGTGGAAAACACTCACATCACCACTGCTCTGAGAACTACCAGCGAACGCATTGACAAAGTTGGCTTGTGGATTGGAGATGTGAGTCTTGCCTGATAACACTACCCAGCCTGTTATCACGATAAAGATAAGGATGACGATCTTGAAGATCGTAAGGAACTGAGATACTGTGTCGTCAGAAGGTAGGCAAAGATTGAAAGTATGACTATTCGCACGTTCATGATATATACGCCAGTGCGTGGTGTAAGACCGTGAAGAATGGTCACAAAAATAATCACTAAGGATGATGTTTGATCGGTGTCCATGTTCGATGGGAGATTAAGACGCACCTCCGAGAGCAATACCACGTTCAGACCAATTCGTTGCGACCTGTCCCGCCGAAACAAGAATGCTATGGCGAAGTTAGGATATATGCCGTGCAGAAGATTCGACCAAGCCGCTTACTTGCTCGCAAAGACCTACCGCCCAAGGTCAAGGCCGTCAGACACACAACTACATCCAACTTGACACTTACAATACACCCGCTCGCAGTGAATCCAAGTAAAATCGCATTCGCAGCAAATATTACCGTAGCAAGGTATCTCGGTCTTCGATAGACGGCCTCCAAGTACACTTTTTCACCACCGCTCCGGGGAAACATGGTCCCGAACTCGAGCCAGATGAACAACCCGCAGAAGGACAGAATGAATCCGAGCACCCATAACATGAGGGATGCCCCGACGGAGCCTACGCCACTCAGAATCGAGGATGGTGTCGAGAAAATGCCGGTACCGATGATACGTCCGACGATAAGAAGAGTGCACGAGGTAACGCCCAGATGACGGCCAAGCCCTCCAGCAGCGTCTACGCAAAACACTCGTTGAACCAAGACAAAGACTGAGAAAGAGCGAAGCGACGTACCTTCCTCGAAAGAGAGTCCACCAGGACCAGCATCGACGACCAGTGCGGCTTCCTGAAAGAGCTGCTTCTCACCAGAATCGAGGTCCAGACTAGCCTCGCCACTCTCCGTCTTGCGAAAGCGCGTCCAAAGCCTCCCAGACATTATGGCAACGATGTGAAAAGATGGACCGACTGGCAAATTTAAGTAGCTACCCAGTGCTCACCGATGCTACCATTAAAAAGTTAGGAATATGCCAGATAACCGCTCGTCGCAACAAGGAGCATCCAAACGTGTAGATGAGTTTCACTATTTTGGGGCCCTAATCACGTCAGGGAATCAAGCTGCGGCGATAAGGCGAATGGAGTCCATAACAGGGATAACGCAAGACCGGACCAAAATGTCATCGTTGCCCGTGCCGCTGCACGACTATGCGAATCTGCATCAAGCTTCGAGTACTGAAGAGGAGTCAAAGGAGCTGAGTTTAATTTGAGCCCGGATCTCGACATACAGTATGAACGACCGACTCCAATTTGCAGCAGATAGGATACCGACACTGGGCATACGCTAGCCACAATTCCTGTAGAGACGAATGGAGCTCAGCTGATGCCTTACAGCAATGACCAGCTTGACGTATCGGATCAATTTTTGCGCCATGCCAAGTCATATGCCACCTCGGCGCCACGGTACCTTCACCAACCTGGGCCTCAAGCAGCGGGGCAACTGACCCTTCTGCCTGGGCATCAAATCCGCATCAGAAGAACGCATCTGCCCATCATGCGGCACGTCTTGGCGCTATAGGAAATCTGATGGGTGGTTGGCTGCCGAGTGGGTGGAAATTGAAATTCCATAGAGCTGATGGGACGTGGCTACGAAGCAGAAAAAGGTGCTAGTTTACTATATCCAAACCTCTGCCATCTGCCCAATCACCAAACAGTAAACTGATACTTTCCCCATTGTGTGTTCTGCGGATGCTCTCTGCAATCGTAGAAGTGATGTCGATTGTTATGAGCTTCGGACACTGCACTTTATGTTGTTTCTGAGGTATTGTGTTGGTAACCTGGCCTCACTTTAATACCTTGAACGCACAATGACCCACAAAATTGTACATACCACTATGTGTTCTAATGGAAGGCTTTGTAGACCTTCCATGTCCACTTCCGCGAATAAACCTGGACCAACACCCACTTAGTCTGAGGTGCGATCACATTGATGGCAGGCACTCACCGTGAGATATCAATGCGTAGATAGTCTTCGCACCCTTATCTTTCAACGTCCGCGCCGCTAGCTCCAACGTGTGTCCGGTATCAATCATATCGTCAACCAAAATAGCAACCTATCAGCGCCGGCTCAATAAGCAAGCCAAACATGTATGGCAACCATGAAATTTAACATTTGACATACCTTGTCTCGTACATCGCCGACCAACAGCTCCATCCGCTCAGGCGCATTCTCGGATCTGCCATCCCGCTTTTTATGAATCAACGCAAACTCAACGCCAAGTTTATCGGCAATCGCCGTGACCCTGGGCAACTATATAAGCCACGCACAGCATAATACAAGTTTCCCCCTTCCACGTACCTTTTAGCACCACCAGCATCGGGACTGACGATGATACTGTCTTCCCACTCGTCAATGCGTGTCTTGATGTATGATATCATCAAAGGCTCCGAAAAGAGGTTGTCTACGGGTATGTCGAAGAAACCTTGTATCTGGCTCGCATGCAAATCCATCGTAATGACATGGTCGCATCCCGCAACAGCCAGCATATTGGCGACAAGTTTGGCCGTAATCGGCGCGCGCGACTTGTCCTTCTTGTCCATACGTGCATAGGGAAAACAAGGAATAACGGCAGTGATACGACGTGCCGAGGCGGTCTTGCAGGCAGAGATGAGGATGAGGAGTTCCATGAGGTTATCGTTGACGTCGCGACACCCCGACTGGATAATGAACACGTCTTCTTCGCGGATGGACTCGGCTATTTTGACGTTGATCTCACCATTGGAGAATTTCTGGGGCGTGCATGGAGTAAGGAATACTCCGAGCCTGTGGGTAGGTGATCAGCAGTCCGTGGACTGCATGGCACCGTGACAGGAAGGCGCAGCTCACCGCTCGGCCACGGATTGGGCGAGCTCTGGGTGACTATTGCCTGATTGTTGTTGTGTCAGTTGTGTGTCGAGGACGATTGAGTTAGACTCGCCCGCAAGTAGTCGGATGGAGTTTCCGTGATACATAACTTCTACAACGACCCCTGGAACGAAAAAAAAAGGTGATCTTGATAACTGATATTTGTCAAAGGCACAACAATGCCAAATATAATTACATAGCCACTACTGCTCGGATCGTAATGTTCTCGACCACATATTCTGTATCTGCATAGCCCAGAAGCTGGGGGATGCGTGCGCTATGGAACCAGCTGTCAAAGGTGCGAAACTGTTAACATAACGACACAGACGTACCTGTTTAAGCCCTTGATCCGCGAAATTTGCACCGAGTTGTAATTCGCAAGTCCCCGTCCAACCTCTTTCACCTCCCATGTATTACTCTCCTCCACTTCCCCCGCCGTATGAAAATCATCATCCACAATAGTCTGCGCGTCTGATGAAAGATCGTCAGCTATGGACGAGGACGAACTCGATCGCGAGAGCGATGCGACCACATTTTCGGAATCTCTAGGATCAATAAGCGGCGTCGTTGCATTTCCTCCAGAGACCCCCTCCGGAAGGCTCCGGACGAGAATACGCACGGCCTGTCCTGACGCAAACGATCCACGGACGCCGAGCACACCCGCTGGAAGTAATCGCCCTCCGGATTCTCGACGCGACAGCACCGCGTACGCGCCGCTGTCGATAATGACACCCCCAGCAGGGTACAGAGTATGACTCGTCCAGGCTTTCAAATCTCGCATTGGCACTGGAGAGGGCTTGAACACCGTGTGCGGTGGCCGCCGTAAACTCAACGCCGCATTGACGCGATCGGGGTCCATCGTCTGAAGTTCCGGTACTGGACTCGCCGTGCCCGACGACGGGACGGACCGGAACCGAAGTTGGGTGTAGTAATCGATGATATCCACGATGGTGGAGGGCTGTTTGCTGGACGTGATCACCGTCGTGACACCAGCACCTGTCGCGATTTCTGCCGCGATGAGCTTCGTTTCCATGCCGCCAGTGCCTAGACTAGAGCCTAGCGTAGACGTGCTCACTACCACGCAGATCAGGATCAAAGACATGATAAACTGATGCACGAGAACGACCTTGAGATCTGATGTCTGTGACAGACGTTACGACGTCAATCTTTCTCGCAGCTGGGTCTTTTCGTGGGTTCGCCGTGTACAGCCCGTCAACGTCCGTGAGGAGGAAGAGGTAATCGGCATGGATCATAGACGACGTAATCGCAGAAAGCGTGTCATTGTCACCAAATTTTATTTCCTGTGTCAACCTCAACCAGCCAGTATCGAGGAATAAAGAGCACCAACGCACGCTAACAGAGATCGTGTCGTTCTCATTCACGATAGGCACTACGCCCATACTCAAGAGCTCCCTGATTGTATTCACCGCATTCAAGTATCGCGTCCGCTGCAAGAAACGTGTCTCAATCGCGAACACAACCTGTCATATCGTACGAGATGCGCGCACGTCCGAAATATCACCCCGTGTCAGCAATATCTGCGCGGTCCGCTGATCGAATTGACCAAACAGGTTATCCCAGAGCGCAATAAGTCGTCCTTGACCGATCGCCGAAAGCGCCTATGCGCTACCCGGGTGAGCAAAGTAGAAGAAAAAAAGGGCCAGAATCGCGGGAGAATGATGTGACTGACTTGTTTTTTGGAAAGGCTCTTGGGGCGTTGGGGAATCGTCATCGTGCGTAGACCGACGCCGATGGCACCAGAGCTGACGAGGACGACTTTGTGACCTAGGCTACGAAGATGAACGACGGTCTCGACGACCGAGGACAAGATTGACAGGAGAGGTTGATATGTCTCTTCATGGATTATGGACGACGTGCCTACAGAGTAAACTGGTTAGAAAAAATAGAGAGATCCCATCAAACGACCAATTTACCGAGTTTGATGACGATCGTGTTGGAGAGTGTACGTTGCTTGGATGGGCGCATCAAAACCTCAGCTAATGGGTTCCTGCCAGTGTTGAGTTGATTCGGCTCTGATTTACTGGGGTGTTGAAGATCGGCCATCGAGCATGCCAAAAAGTCATATGTAATTTGTGTTCCAAGATTAGTTTGCTGGGTATCAGATGGCCGTTGAAACGTTGAAACGTTGACTATGTTAGTGATTTGGCTAGATTCGGTGCCAGCGAGTCGGTAGTAGTATAGTATTAGCGTCGCGGATACAGTACTCGACAATTATGCCTTTGAAGGAGGGATCGCGACGGAAATGTCGAGGATTCAATATGATTACTTTGTACATAAATAGTGTAGGACAGTATGGATACCGTGGTAGGAACACGAACACGAGCAAGGCTGCGAAGGAGATTATGAATCCTCCGTTGGCATCGCTAGCCGTGGCTATCTAAGACTCACAACTGACGAGTGATCAGTTCTAAACCGCGCGTAGACGCTTTGGCATTGATTCTGCATCTGCGTCGCATCTGTCGGCCATCTCCAATCCTCGCTTAAACGGCCGAAGTAACACTGATGACGCAGGTCCATCTCATGTATCACAATTCATGTCCGAAGGTGACGAGGGCATATTTTCTGGCGCGGCGTTGGGTAGTGTCTGCCCAATATTCAAAGTAGCAAGGTTGTAACGAGATGCAGCAGCCAAGGTTGACTCCTCAAAGTCTTTCTCTGTTAGGAGTTGCCCCTAAAGAATTTTGTCCGTGTGAAGGGTCCCCCTCTGTTCCGAATGGCGAGTAGTGTCCGCACGAAAAGTAACGGTGAACTTGAAAACCTGATATCATTCTCTTCGAGACTACCAGAGATGTTGAACAAATTCCATCGGAATGTTGTATCGTCCGGCGAATCTTTCATGGGCACGCTGAGGAAACGACACAGCCGGAGGTATGATTGATAGTCTCCGAGATAGAGCTGCCCAGCGAATACGCTGAGCTGATCGATCATCCAATCAGAGGGTGGGGGAGGGAGGGAATATAGTGTAAGATCGTCGGATGGTTACATTCGCTGGGGTGTGCGCGGTGCGCACACATGAAGGTGAGCGTATTCGCTTGCCCTGATGTCTGGCATCAATCTTTCGACCTCAACAGAACCAGCAGTTGGATGCGGTCCGAGTCCTTCAAGTTTTTACGGGAGAGGATCCACCGGACAGGTCAAAGATATTGATCCATGGTCCCTCGAGTGGATTCGCGATCGGCTGTCTTGCAGAAGTCCACCGTCGCCAAGATGAACGGGCTCCAGACGTCTGCATCCCCGGTAGCTGCAGAGCTCTTTTCGAGTATCGTGAAGACGGGATGAAAAGCCCTGTTCGCATGTAATGGAGGGACCTCGCCGGTGTTCACAATTTTGACGACATCTGCGTGGAAGAAATGTTCCGCCGGTTCTACCTCCGGGGGCAGCTCCACCTCTCGGTCGCGTACCCGCTCGCGTTTCACCTCCCGTTCTTGTTCCTCTTTTATCTGTGCATTGGGAAGTGACAGAACCCCAAGATCTTTACAGCGTTGACGAGTCTCTGGATCCAGCTCCGACAAGGTGCTCGACACATTTTTAATTTCACGGGATGCATAGAGATCGGCCAATGATTCGAGCTCCGGCTGAACCCATCCATCCGAGAGCTGGTCTTGCCCGAGTTCATTATTGCAGAAACGGGACCAAGCATTATATCTCCGTATGTGACTCATGCCTTGTTGCGCCCAGTAAGGGGCCCGCTGCTGTATATCTGTCCAAGTCTCGCGTATTGCCCAGCATAAAATGTCGACGGTGGCGACTCGGGTGTCCGGATCGTTTTTTCCAACCAGAGCACGGATACTCCGATCAATCTTTTGCGGCGCAAAAAACATGATTGAGCGACCACGATCTAGCTTGCGCATCCGCGTGCAGCCTGAAAACAACAAACTGTCAAATCGAGCGATTGAATCAACATGCGAAACCGAACCTTGCACCACGGGATCCTTTGTGACCTCGGGACCCAACGTAACGGCTGCTCGTGGGGTGGTTAATGTCGGTTCCCCTTGTGTGTGCATGGTCCAAATAGACAACACAACGATCTAACCGCTGTGAGAGTAGGGAAGACAACATTGGTTGAGTGATGCCGTTTGGTGTGAGTACCACCAGCTCATCATTCTCGTCGAAATAGATAGCGCCAGCAATATCACGCGCGGTGTCGAGCCATGCTGTAGCAACTTGACGGTTTGAAAATTCGAGGATCCGCGCCCCAACATCCGGCAAAACACGGATTTGAGGCTGTTGAGTGGTTACCATTTGAAGAACCCCAAGCGTGGTTCGTTGGCCCCCACTATCGTGAGTCGCCACACAGAAGTCATCTTCGGGTTGAAGAAGATACGCGAGAACCCTGGCATTGGTTCCCTGCTGGTGGCCGAGCTCGCGTTGAGCAATAGACGTGGGTAACAACCATTAGCCGTCGTTCGTGCCCGCAAATCCTGATGTTTAGTTCAGTAACCCAATTGAACAACACAGAATGACTTCAGGTTCACTTACCGGTTATAAGCTTCCCATGCCTCTCTGTTAAACCCCAGCTAGACCTACAAATCTTCCTTGGAAATTCCTTGGCTTCCTTCGGGAATACCACTTGCAAAAGGTAGAAATCTATCGTTGCTTTATTCCGAACGAAAAGTGGGAATGTGTCCTTGTCCCATTGCTCCGATGCTTTGAGGTTGGTCTCGCTGAGTGTCTGAAGCGAGTCCGGCACTGACTCGCTTGAATCATACACTTTTGATCCAAAGCGTATATTCGGTGTATGGGCAGTCCTGGTCTAGCAGAGTCTCGAAGGAAAGTCTCAGCTGTTCCTTGCTGAGGCCGGTATAGAAATCAGACAAGGATGAGACAATGATGGTGACATCTGGATGGCCGAACTGAGCGTAGAAAACTAGCCGAGGATAACAGTGTCACACAGGGGTGCTCCTGTGACTGGTCCAATCAGAGCCGAGGCTAAGCGCTAAGCCCTCGCGTAGGCTCGCGAAAGTCCTCAGAAACGCAACAAAACAACTGCTTTCTCCTGAGCAGTGGCATCAGAGTTCCTGCCACGCAACTGCTATGCTAACTCTGTGCTGGTCACTATGCTCCGAATCTCTCCAGAACCACCATACGCCTGATGCGTCATAGTTATGTACCAGTGGGAGGAATGTCAATCAACGAATACCCCACTTATCAGAATGATCTACAAAAACTATGCGGCATGTTCGCACATTCCTGGGAGGCAAGCACAAACGAGCGGTAATCGTATGATATGCACAACCAACAACGCCGCTCGTGAGTCTCGACATTTCACGGACTTAGCTTGTTTCCCCTCGTTATTTCGTTTTGTATGTCTCCTGAGCCTTTGCGAAAGGATGGGGCCGGATCTTCCCCGCCGTGTTTAATGTGTTTTCGTTGGTCCAAGCACATATGGGCGATGATCATATAATATGCCCAGCCATCAATGCCGCTGGTGCCTTGACATTTTACTGACTTGGTTCGTTTCCCCTCGTGAGTCGTTATATCACTTTTACAGAATAACAGGCAGGTGCGCCCGACCCCGTCGCATTGACCAATGTGTACTGGGCGAACGGGCTGTGTGCAGAGGGGTGGAAGAGTCCCCCTCTCTGTATAAAAGATAAGTTACAGAACCGCTCACCATCAGCAAACGATATCTGGTCGCCTCTCGAACAACTCGACCCATCCACCGCTAGAAAGATATACATCCGCTTCTCTGCCGTCCTCCCTATCGCTGTTCTTGCTGCAGTCGCGGCCGCTGCACCCAACGCGCTCGAAGCCTGTCAAACCTCTTAATGCAACAACGACTCGATCCAATGCTGCAACAGCACAATACTCCACTGTTCCTCACGCTTTCGCGCATTGCGTTAACGATGGCCCACGTTATAGCGAACCTCCCCACCTACCTCTATAGATTACTTGAATTATACTCCCCAACGTCCAGGGCCTCGTCTGGCTCAGCTGCTCCCCGATCGGCACGGGTACCAGCGCCACGCGCACCCAATAGCCTGTCTGCTGCACTGGCAACACCCGCGTAACTTGGCTTGATTTTCTAGATGCACGAATGAGGTTGGTCGTTCTCCATGCATGTAGAACGGGTTTATTAACGTCGACTGCTCTCCGATAAACGTGAAGAACTGAAAAATGGGACAGCGATCAAGTCGTCATAACGGCTCTCGACATGTTTTCCTTCTTGTTTGGTTTTTGGTTTGTGTGAATGGGAGTGTTGGGATTTTGGATCGAATGTACTTTAGTGCTAAAATATGTCTGAGACCCACGCCGACGAGCGGTAACAGTCAAAAGAACGTCACTGAGAGAAGCTCGGACCAAATCATTCTCCCCAGACCGATCACCCTCAAGACAATTGCGCTAGGCATCGGGTGTGCGATGTGACACGCTGTGAGAAACTGCATAAAAAGGGAAAACAGTCAACAATTAATTTTCTGCGCTGAGTCAGCAGAGGAGGACCCAACTGTTGGTCAGTTTTATCCTGTTCTTGTCCTGTTGAACATTGTACAAGTAGAGCAGGTTCTGCATGCACTCCACCTCGGCGCAGCAGCGTCATTCCTCACTCTGACTCCGTCCAATGATTGAGCCCGCAAACCCGGGGCTATCGCGAAAGGAAGTGGCACACACTACCGCGCAGATCGTCCATCGACGGAAACAATGAGTCGGAACACATGATGATGGTAGACATTACGTCCCATGGACGGACCCTGCTTAGGCCTCGACCAGTCCGCGGAGAAGCGACCATCCACGAACAAGGCGGTGAGATTCTCACGATAATAGATGCTGGTAAGCGTGTCACTCTTCTTCCAAGTTCCTACCTCCGGCCCATCATTTGGTGAAAATTGTTGCACCGCTTACCACATCCCTCTCAAATTGATCAGTTTTCTCGTATATCTCTCTACCCGAGCACTGAACAGATAAAATTCCATTTGGCTTGCCCCTTGGCACATGTTGGACCCGGCTGAGCAGAGAACGTGGCCCCCGTGATGAATACGTGACGAAAGTAGACTCGCGCGAACACCTCTGGCGAAGACGGCGCCTTGCTAGTCTTCCCGAACCAGATCCAAACCTTGGGATCGGAAGACAACCGTTCTGATCATGTGCTTTGCCTCAATTGCGACAAGCCACTCGGGATGACCGGGATCCACTCTACGATTGACGGAACAACGGTCTCAAAGCGGCCGTTTTTATGTCACTTTGTGTAGTTGGGCCGCCTTAGAGTCGATCAATCGGCACGCACATGATCCGTGCCTACATTCACATTGTATCCGGTAAGCTGCCAGGACCGAGTGGTATGTGGTTAAAGGCCAAGCTCACAAGCCGTCTCACCGCAGGTTGTGATTGCTTGCAGTCACGTACGTTACATTATAATTCTAGTCATTCTCACCAAGGCACTGATATGTTGGCATTGGTTTCTCATGGTAGACGGCTATTTCTCTTTGTATTCCCCATGCGAACAGAATGAGAACAAATTCTTCCTGGTGTTTTCGTTAGTCCAAGCACCGATGCGGTGATCATATGATATGCCCAGCCAGAAACGCCACTCGTGGACCTCAACGTTTCACGAAACACCTGGCTTCCCCCCCTTTTTTACATCACTGTGACGGAATAACAGGTCGGTACGTCCGACCTCGTCGCATTGACCAATGTGTGCCGGGCGAACGGGCTGACATTGTGAGAGGGGCGCAATGGAAGCGGGAGAGACCCTCCGTATAAAAGGTCAGTAGCAGAACAGCTCATCATCAGCAAAACAGCTTCTCATTGCCTCTCGAACAACTCGGCTCACCACCTCTACCGCTATAAAAATGTTCATCCGCTTCTCTGCCCTTCTTCCCGTCGCTGCCCTCGCTGCAGTTGCCGCCGCTGCGCCCAATGGGCTCGAAGCCCGTCAAACCTCCCAATGCAACACTGGCTCGATCCAATGCTGCAACACTACTTACACTGTGAGATTCCCCTGCTCCTCACGCTTTCCTGCTTTGTGCCAACGATAGCACACACTGTAGCAAACCGACCCGACGCTTACCAGCCTCCTCGGACTACTCGGGGTCGTCCTTCCCAGCGTCTCGGGTCTCGTCGGGCTCAGCTGCTCCCCAATTACGGGCCTCGGTACGGGTACTGGTGCTACGTGCACCCAGCAGCCCGTCTGCTGCACTGGCAACACCTACGTAAGTTGTCCTTGTTTTCTGAACGCACGAGCGATGCTGATCGTTCTCTACGCATATAGAACGGTTTGATCAACATCGGTTGCTCTCCCATCAACCTCGGCTTGTGAACAGTTGGAAAGATGCGCTAGGGTGCACATCACGGCGGCTCTCAAAATGTTTTCTCTCTTCCTCATTTAGTTGGTTTGAATAGGGGTTATGTTGTTTTGGGTCGAATAAATGGGCTATCCTTTGGTGTTAGAATATGTCTGAAAGACGTGCGCCAGCGTGTGGTAAGACGCTCGAAAGAACCTCATCGAGCGAAACTCATATTATATTATGCTCGTCCCTGTAAAACGTGAACTACCATCGAGGTAGAAACACGAAGCGAAAGCACGGTCAAGTAGCGGGTGCCAAGAGTTACGACATTCGTCGGACTGCACTCTTGGCTGCTGACTGGCATTTGTTGCAGCAAACAGCCTTGGGAAGCTCATAGAGCTCGGCTAAATTAGACTTTCCAGGAGACGAATGCAGAACCCTTGGAGCATGTAACATTGTCCCAAAAATATCAATGTGGGTTGTGTATACACGTAGTGCTGCAGGAGCTGATCATCCCAATCACTCTCCTTCGCGATGACTACTTGAACACGACCCTGGGGCGACATTCATGGCAGTGACCACTTGGTATCACAGAAACAGCTTAATGCTGGAATGGCATCTGGAACGACACAGCTGATACTATGATATATGCTCATCACTGCATCACGCAACCGAAGGACGGGGTCATCCTGATTCATTCCCTGGGCAACGTGAGCCGCACGTGGTCATCCATAAAACAACGCTTTTCTCTCAATATTACAGACAAGGTATACGAAGAAGACAGGGTCTCCACGTCGTTGTTCGCGAACAGGACGTCACCCTTTCTCGCGAGAAAGAATACTATGGATGGCCCATGATCAATATCTCCGAAACTACCTGCTCGAGTATATGTCCTCCGGCAAACGGATCGACCGGAACGAGCGCAGTTCTCCGACCACTTCCCTGACACTAGCGACTTCATCCGGTCCTTATCCCACCACAACCGAGGAGAGACTCCAGATGTCAATTATTTCTACTTTGGTTGCTCTAGCCGTAGATTCGGCAGTTTGTAACCCCAACATCCCTTGATACATTCCACACCTTTACACTGTCGAGCGTGCTATGGCCCAAGGTTTCCCTCACTATTGCTAACACTTTGGAGAAGCGAGACTAGGTCACCGATTGGATCTCATATTTTATCGCATTTCTGCGCGAGTACATCAAACGTTCCCGTCATCGCGATATGTACATATCCGAAAACATCATCAACTACACGGAATCTATTTCTCATTCCCAAAGTGTCCAGCTGAACCATTCGAGCCGTCTGGATGGTAGTGCGGTGAGGCTGTTGCTCAGCGGTAACTTTCGGGAATATGACAGTCAATACACCGTTCTCCATCTTGACTTTCACATCCTTGGCTTCTGCCCAGAAACTCAGGTCAGTTATCACAAAACTCCCTGAAGCATTCGGATGCATACCTTCGTCCCAACAGGAAGCTGAAGCGTCCGGGAAAACTTTGCAAGGTGACATTCAGGCACAACATGGCCGCCCTCAAAGATCGTGAGATGGTTCTGCTGGATATCCACCACGACGTCTTCGGCCTTGAGGCTGGGCAGCTCAAAGGTTGCTGTAGCAATGGTACTGCCTTTTGCCTCAAACTTGAACAGATCCATCCTACAGAAAAAGTGAGCCTGGCACGATGGGTCGGCGGGGCTCGCGGTAATACTTACTTTGGACGGATGGGATTCTTGTGCTGATGTGAAGTGTATGAGATCTCTGCTGGTGTTATAGGCGGGGATGCGAACAAAACGCATCGTCGGACGGATTCAGTAAAGGTTTAGATTCTTTAGAACATGCTAATGAAATAAGGATGACAAGCAAGAGGGGTAGGGTATTGTATCAGTAAGCACCCGCTAAGAATGAATTTTCTAGAGCTGCAGAGAATCGCCCCGCTCCTTCCTCAAGAGCTTCGGAGACCTTCAAGAAGCTTCTATTGGTGTAGATCTGGTTTGAGAGTCGAATCTATGTTTGTATATGTTTGGATTTTCTCAAGAAAGGGAAACCCCCAATGAGAACTCTCGAGAATGATACATCCCGTCCCCTTGTTCGACGGCAGTGCGGCGGAATGCTCGATGGAAGTTACTTGGGTTCCTTGAAGGGGTCTTAGAATTTACATGACGATCGAAACTTAACTGATGATTGCGACCAGTTCCTTTGGGGGTGAGATTCGATGGCTATGACGCAATTGCGAGTGAGATGGATATAAATACCTACCTGTCGATCGAGTGCGTGACCATCTTCTTTTATTACTCTCACCACAGCCATCCCACTTGACTCCAGGTTGCTCTCGCTCTGAACGACGCCACGCTACGCAGATTGCATCGACCTCCACAGCAATTCCACGTATTTTACCAACATGGTGATGTTTCTGCTTCACTTATCATCCGTGCATAGCATTCCTGTATCTGGCTGATGACGGCCATGTATAGTGGTCAGTCGGATGATGCCGGGTTGCGGGAGTGGCTCACGTTAGATGGTCTAAGGCTGGAGCTCTGTAAATTGGTGTATAGTACCGCGTGGCGAGCGGCGTAGTAGCGACAAGCATGCAACGTTGCCGGTGTGGTTTATTCTAGCTATATGCGCTCGAAATAACGCGCGCCCATTCGTCTAGGCTGGCGCAGTCACTTGGGTTCAATCCTGAGAAAGGACTCGTTGATTAGCCTTTGGAATCATACCTGCTGGGGAATAATCCACTTAACTCGGTGGGGGTGTTGTCTCCTGCGCGCTGGCGAGGTGCTAGTTTTCCACCCCGGCTGCTTTCGTACTCAACAGAGCAGAACGATAGTGATCATGTCCGTCGTGCTTCCCATGGTCCCGCATTACCTGCTCCACTGATCGTCGTGCATAGCACCCCCGAGCCGAGCCGACGACAGCCATCTACATTGATGGTCAGTCGGATGACGCTGGTTGCTGGGGTGGCTCACGTTCAACGTCTCTCGAGCACGTATATGTTGGTTGCCGTGTGAGCAGAGTACCAAGAGTGGACCTGTGGTGCTGTTGTTCGTGATGCGGTAGCAATGAGCACGCTATGCCGATGGCGATCATCACAACCTACGGCCTCCGCAGAATCGTCAGTTAATAAGACATACAATCCTCCTTGTCAACCATTGTCTGGGGTGTCCTCTCTGTGCAACATGTCCGCCATCGTGGATAGCCGTCTCTGGCACGCCCAATGTCGAGTAAAACATACAATATCCCTTTGCGCGACTCGGAAAGGTCGTCAACCTCGTCGATTTTTGTCTTTCGTGGTTGTTATATTTCTTAATTTCAGGCTAGTGGACTAGACGAATGAGTGTTTGGGATCGGGATGCTAATTAACGGTTGTGACTGGGTGAGAGATTAGAATAATGGATGCGGTTATGTGAAGCACCCCAAGGAAGCATTGGTGTGGTGGTTAGCAAAAAAAACAAAGGGGGGGCGGGATGCTGAGCGCAGCGCTACTCAGCTCTTCCCGTGAACAAGGTGCAACCATATTTGAGCATCCCGAACACGACCCGAGTTGGCCATCGACACGTTGGCCACGCGTTCGATATTCTAGGTTAAACAGGTCATGCACATTCCCATGCGTTTCACAAGGTGAACATATAGGAATGGTATAATACAACTTTACGGCATCCAAGTCTGAGCGATTCAAGAAGCGTCATTCCTCCCTCCAGTTCATCAGTCAAAAAGGATCGAACGTACCCCCTAGTTGGAAGGCGCCCGTGCTGCCTCCTTCTCGCCTCTCAAAATACGTTCTACATTCGCGCCAATCCGACGACGGTCTTCGAGCGTGAAATCGGGCTCAGGTGCCGAATATCCGAGTTCTATAGGGATGGTTCAGGGAAAACTATACTGACGGGTGTTGTGTGCTTACTGAGGCTAGGATACTGCAAGGGCACATGTTCGGCTAGGACAGGAAGCTGGGAGAGATCCAGAGGGTAAGAGGGACCGATCCATGCGCTGCGAATTTCGTGGTCCCTGAGAGTAGAAAACCGGTTCAGCGAGTGGTACCAGAGAGTGAATATCTAAAACCTACTTTCTCTGAACAGAGACAGGTTTTGTGAGTCAAGTCAATCACTTTAATAAAGGGGTGGAAAACCAACCTCTTCACGTGTCAGAGGATGAACGAGGATGCTTGGTCATGGGATGAGGGAAGTCTGCAAAAGCGAAAGTCTTGGGAATCCCCTCACCTGAGATCGCCTCTGTGTTGACAGAGGTAAGAGAACACAGACCCGAACGACGTGGAAGGGACCCATATCTCATAGGAACCTATACACCACTCCTTTCAGGAGGGTCCTAGAAACCCGCGCAAGGGTCACTCACCTACAGGGTGCGGGCCCATTGGGCCAGTGTTGACGCGGAAGAGAGGGACCGCGACAAAGGCCCCGTCGCGCCGGAGACGTAGGACAGCATCGCGCAACTCGAGCGCAGCATGGTGCTCTTCTGCATTATTCTGATGAAAGTAGATGTCTACACACCACACGTACAAACGCTCGTGTTAGAAACGACCCGTACGACATGATTAGATGGCTCACGGAAATGCCATTCCCTGGAGGGTTCAGGGGCTGAGTGAGGACTCGACAACGGTTGGCGACACGCACTTGATCTCGGCATTCACGACTTCCTCAAGATCAGTCGGCGGAGACATCTTTCGGTGCGGTATTGATAGAGAGACGTGCCAGGAGCTGCGGAATGGAAGAGATGTACCTAGAAGCGCTCTGCCAAATTCCGTGCTTAGTCATATGCAGCTCCACTGAGGAGACACCCATGTAAGTTCGTTCTTGTGTACAGCCACTGATAGGCTGTATGGGCTCGAAACGCAACGCCAATCTGCCCGTGCTCCCGCCCGAGCTTTGGTTGTGCATCTTCCGCCACGCCACCCACGTCCCTGGCACCCTCATCCCCGACGTCTACGTCCACGCCAGCCTCACCGGCTCCATCTACACCAAATCCTCCAACCTCGCTCTCCGCGACGCCCTTCTCACGAAACGCGCCCTTGTCCGTGTCTGCAAACAATGGTGGCACCTCGCCGTGCCCTATCTCTACGCATCCGTCTACATCGGCAGAGCACGCTGCCTGTCCTCGCTCTCCACCACCTTGGTGTGTTCCACCACGGGTAAAGGCACCATCGTCGGCACGCGACCACTCGGCGAGTACACACAACGACTGGACATCGCCGTGCGCGACCATGCCGAGAATGTTGATGCCGAGTTCGAGTCACTTGCCGCCCTCATCACATGTATGCCCCACCTCGCCATTGTCTCGTTTGCTATCGCCCCTAACTACTACGGGGCCGGGACCAATCTCCCCAACAATATTCTAGACGCACTCCACTATTCTGCAGCCTCGTTGCGTGTCCTCGATTGGTCCTCCACTAGACTCGAGCCGTCTGCGTCTCGGATCATCGATCTCCTCGCCAAGTGCACCCAGCTCCGCGTTCTCAACTGTCCTCGCTTGGTTTGGTCCAAGGAGCTCCAACACGGCGGTATCCCACTCACCGTAACCACGCTCCGTCTACACGCCACCATTCCAGTCCAAATCGCAACCGCCTACAGCCACCTACTTCCACACTTTGACCCCAACACCTCTCGCCGCCCCGGGCCCTCGGCCCTGCGAGAACTCATCCTCGACCTCAACCGCGACCTCTATCACTGGAAAGACTTGCTCCAAATGTACAGCTCTCAACTCGTTTCGGTTCAATTCTACATATCCAGCCTCTACTTGATCGACGTTCGGGGTCACCTGCAGCTTCTCGCGCAGATATGCCCCGCTTTACGTCGTCTTACCATCACCTCGGACCGCTTTTCCTCCTTTATCCGCCCCCGTTTCGTCTTTCCATCCATCACGTATTTGGGGTTGAGAACCACCCGAGCGCAATTGCCGAAACCGGACTTTGAGACGCTCTTTGCGTTGTTGGCGGAACTGAAATCGAGCGTGCACTCGTTGCGGGTAGTACAACTCCTGAATGAGCACAACGTCCAGTGTTTGCTCAGGACGCATACCAAGTTTGCAGTGCGCGCGTTGCAGCCGTTTATAGAGGGCACGCCGTTTCGGGTAGAAGACAAGGATGGGGTGTTGCTCACAGGTTCGAGGGTGCCCCGTGTTGGGTGGTTGTGCTTGAACTGATCAGTGCCGGTCGTGATTAGACAGGCTGAAATCGCTTGGATATCTGTGACGGCCCGTTGCTGCCGAGTCAGCTGTACAGAATATGCTCGCTATGCCACTGTTGTAGATGATGAACCACGAACGTGCCATACGAGGTCAGTAAAGTGCTCGAGAGCACCGATACCAGTGAAATGTGTCGCTCAGACCCCACAACAGGATGAGGTGTACGAGAATTAGATGAAATTACGTCTAGCGGTCCGGTTTCGGTCTAACTACACTCATGCTTTGACAATTCTTGCATGGACCATGATCGTCCCCATTTACATGATAAACCGCATAGATTCCACTTGGGACGATGGAACAAATTTTCAGCCTGGACGATGGACAAAGGAACTTCCCCAACAAGATCTCTGCACCACCGGTTGGTCGCGCATGCTCACCTTCAGCCATGGGCCCCCGGAACTGCATTGGATATCGATTCAGTACGTGCGCGTCACCGCTTTCTCTGTGTTTGATCTCTTATCGATGTGTGATCCTTTTTGATCTTCTCAGCCGTCTTGCCATTCAAGATCATCCTCTTCACGCTTACGCGGCGGTTCAAATCAGGTGACACGGGGACTGATATCGTCAGCAAAATTGCGTCGAGTGTGCAACCTGTAGTTATTAGAGAAGAGTTCAAAGGGCCTCATCTCTCTGTCAACGTCCCTTTCTTCCGAAAAAAAAAAAGATCGTTGCATGATTTAACTCACATGTACAAAATGCTCTGTTTTTGATTCTGCTCGCTGACAATAATATACATATTCTGACGTTTTAGAGATCAACCCTCTTCTGCCCGCTCCTTGCTATAGCATCCAACAATCCACGCATTTTTGCGGCGTCGTCCAATGTTGCATATGTACCCTCCTCCCCCTTGGCAAATTCGGCAAACTGCGTCGCGAGCATACGTGACAAATAATTGCTCGAGTCGACTTCGACCTCATCTCCATCGAGATACAGCTTCGGCGGACGGACCTGAAGAATGGCGGCACCCGGTCCCGCGCCTTCCACCCTGATAGATCCGGCGTCGCCGTCAATGACCCAGAGCAGCTGTTGGCGTCCCGGCGTCGACTTGTATCCACCACGGTAGGACACGCTGATAAAGGTCCCATTGGCGAGGGTACCGTGGAGGGCGATGTGGTCTGGAACACTCGAGGTCACCGTTTCGCCCGTCGGCGTTCCGTCGTCTTGTGTGAGGGTAACGGTGGGGTACAAGGTCGCGGTGGTGGCAGAGACGGACGTAAATTCACTTCCGAGGACGTGGAGCAAGGTGTCGAGATGATGGCCGAGCCCGATATCCAGCAAAGAGCTACCTATGAAAGTGCGGGAAATTCATGAGGAAGATGACTCTCGTCATGCGACGGATATGTTTTGTATTACCTGATGCATTGTCTGTCGTGTAAGCAATGGATCGTTTCACGAGTGGTCCCCATGTCAAGAGCTCCTGGTGGGTGGCTGCGATCTACCGAGGTATCAGCCCAGAGAATTTTACTCCCACAAAGGGTATACGTACGACGCTGCAAGACAACACCTTTCCTATCTTTCCAGACGCAATGAGTTCTTTAGCCTATCGCATTCCTTTAGCAAGCGAATCTCCAGACTTTACAGACGAATCACCTTGTTCAGCACGGGAGATTGTCTGCCTTGAAGGCCGACTATGCTTCGGACGCCGTTCTGACGCGCCGCTTCAGCGAGCTCCTGGGTCTCTTGAAGATTCTTCCCCGCAGGCCACTCAATAAAGAAGGGTTTCTTGG
>QFEL01007625.1:0-13850 GCA_003316195.1 Neoboletus brunneissimus
GTCACGTTAGGAACAGTGACGGCCTCCTTAGGCGAGGAGGGACAAGGACTAGGGGTGGGGTACAGGTGTACAGATGGTTCTCACAGGTGTGAGACAGGGGTGAAGCCGAAAAAGGGATAGGGGTTAGGACAAGTTGTAACACCAGGCTATCTCAAAACCTGC
This sequence comes from Neoboletus brunneissimus, assembly GCA_003316195.1. Taxonomy (NCBI): domain Eukaryota; kingdom Fungi; phylum Basidiomycota; class Agaricomycetes; order Boletales; family Boletaceae; genus Neoboletus; species Neoboletus brunneissimus. The sequence continues at coordinate 163 of QFEL01007625.1, forward strand.
CAACTTATTGCCTCCAAGTTCTGGTGGCCTGGCCTGGCCTCCTATGTCTGCCATTATGTTGAGGATTGTGCCACCTACCAGCAGAGCAAGACCAATACCCACCCCACTGTTCTGCTGCTTACCTGTTACAGTCATGAGGTGTAACAAGTGACATGACTCATGTCCACTAAGTCCTGAGTGGACTTCCTATGAGATAGGGCCCAGAGCTAGGTCTCTGAGGCAATATCAACTGATTAGGCATTACTTCCTAGTGAAGGGAGGAGGGGACGAGCCAAGTGGGGCAAGGTGAGGTCAGGGAGATGCGATCTCTGTTACGGACCAGTAACTATGATATTCATTTTCACCTTATCCTATTATTTTACAACTTATCATTTTTCTTTATCTTATCAGATTAGATATCTGATTCATATGATCTAAATCTTATCTTTCCTTTATCTAACAATCACTTATCACATCACAGGAGATAACATCATAACCACTTGGACTCCTATTCCATTCATCACGTGACCAATTGTCACATGACTCATTCCTCGTATCTATAGATCTCCCGATCAAGATCTATCTCCATTTAGTCTTATTACTGACACTTCTATTTAGACTTTCATATATCTATAGTAGGTTATATTATTTCTCATGATCATTTCCATGCAGTGCACATCATGCTTCTCTTCCATTCTGCCACACCTCATGTGTTGCACGACTATTTAATCTCCGCTTCTTCCATGATCCATGCTTTTACCTCACGTATTTAATTACCAATCACCCTATATCGTAGATTCGATATCGACATGTACAAACAGTAGTTTAGTATATAAAGATCCAAGAGGCTATGACTGTACCCCAGTCTAGTTCTCTTGGGAGTTACCTGCAAAGGTCTCGTTACACTCAAAGAGTTCCCTCTATCAGCGACTTTTCCAGTCTTAGTTGGTTGTTGACTTGCCTAAGCCTTGAGCTTTGGGTCATTTCAATCTCAGAACTTGTAGACACGAAGTTATGTGTAAATCAAACTTACTGTACACAAGGTAACTACACACTATTTATACTAAGAGATTAAGGGCCCGCTTGGTGGTGGTATGTAAAGAAGAACTACAAGGCAGTATACGAGAGAATACTGCCGAGGAGAAATAAAGTCTGTAGCCAATAAGAAGCCAGTCAACCGGTATCAATAAGTTAGAGAAAAGGAGCTGAGACATATTGCGGGAGAAGTAGAGAAAGAGTTGATAAAATACTACTTACTCCAGAAGGAGTTCCAGTGGTTTGGTCCTCCAAAGGGACCACATAGATGTTAGACCCACTCCGGAGTTAGGACTTGTAACTCCAGAGTGGCATCTTTCCTTATGGTACGGAGTCGCCACTCGGCAATGGCTCCTGCAAGTATTACCATACTTTTCCCTTGGGACTACCTCCCTGACAGTTATTGAGGTACGGGTATGCCTTCACCACATGGTATATATAGCTTGTTTTCTTTCCCCAACACCTCAGTTGTTCTCGCCCTTAGGCAACAGCTGAGGTATGTCGTTTACTCTATATTAGCTACTCCAAGACTAATGTACTACAGCTCCGGTACTTACAGGTGAATACACCAGTTGTTCTCACCCTTAGGCAACAGCTGAGCTCCAGTACTTATAGCGCTGGACTTGCTCCGCTATACTCCAGACCTTCGGACCTCCAGACTTTGAGAGGTTATGAGCCCTGCTCACGCCTGACAATAAACAACTCACTCACTTGTGCATCTCTCTGCGCTCTTGCATATCCCTCAACGCACCCTCCATTCCAAAACAAACTTCAGCTACCAGCCATCTGATGCCACTGTCAGAAAAGAATTCTTCCCCCTGTCACTCCACCCTGCCATGTCATCCAGCATGACATTGGATATCATCTGAAGTGACAAAATCCTAACCGGACCTGAGACCTTCCTGCTTTGGAAGGTCAAAACCACCCGAAAGCTCTGAAGCAGCAAAGCCTATGGAGTCATTTCCAGAACCAACACAAAACCCGTCCTCAGAGCAACCAGAGTCACTGCCTCAGATATCCATGACTGGCAGGAGTGTGATGAAAAGGCACATGAAATCATATAGGAGCGCCTCTCCAACACTCTCCTACTCAAAACAAAGCCCTACATCTCTGCAAAGGACCTCTGGGACAAACTTGTCTCACTCCTCGATGCCTCAAGTGTCTCCTCTGCCTTCTACATCTATCAACAACTCTTCAGTGTGAGCTGGAATGACACCTCCAACATCTCTGAACACATTGCATCGCTCCGGACCTCCAAGGCCCAACTCACTCGAATGAAGTTTGCTGTTGACTCCAAGGTCATGGCATTCATCCTGCTAAACTCCCTCCCCAAAACTCCAGAATGGAAACTATTCAAGTCCTCACTCATCAACACCACAAAGGAGGACAAACTCACCTTCAATGTGGTGGAAACTTGAAGCATCGCTGAAGACGCATGCCTATACCCATCTGGACATTCAGAGTCAGCCATGAAAGCCTCTGGAACCCCCAAGTCCTCTATCCAACCTCTGAAAGGAAAGGAGAGGGCAAACAAGGCAGAGGGAACTCCAGATTCTCTGGACTCAGCAAATGTAGTTTGTGAAAATGTATCCAAATCCTTAATCCAATGCATTCATGCCTACTCATCGTCTGAACAAAGTGAACATGGAAGGAACACATTAATCATAGATTCTGGAGCAACATTACACATGGTCCCACATCAATTCTGGTTCTCAACATACCAACCACTCCACCCTCCACGTCTGGTGATCCTCAGAGACAACTCCATGGCACACACTATCGGAATCGGAACCATACCACTCCTATCACAAGTGTTACAACTCATCCTAGCCCCTATCCTTTTTCGGCTCTAGCACCTGTCTCACACCTGTGAGAACCGTCTGTACACTTGTACCTCGCCCCTTGTTACGGTTCGACCAGAGGTGGGCGACCGTAGACCCGAAAGGTAGAAGCTCCTAGAGGGAGAGGTGGGGACCGAGGTACAAGAGTGGGACGAGGGACGTTGAGGGACGAGGGCGCAGGTGGGAACAAGGATCAAAGGTCCGAGATTCCAGTCGACTCAGGTTTAAGGCCTTGTTGTCGAGTTCAAGGGATGCGAGGGGACTAGCCGGTCCAGTGACAGGCGAAGTCGGGTCGCACGAAGGTGAGCTTCAAGAGGTAGATTCGGGAAGCTAAGCTAGGGGACAAGTATGCTAGCTAGCCGTTTAAATAGTGTACCCTACTGCGCACAGACCGAGTCAGGAAAGGTAAGTATGGGGCGAAGGGGAGAGGATGCACATGGTGTCCGAGCGGAGGTACTACAGCAAGGGCACGGAACGGGAGCAATAGTCGGGAATGAAGAGCGGAGATGAAAAGGGGTGCTGCCTGGGGCGGAGGGGAAGGGTTCGAAAAGAACCTGGGCTAGGCTGTGTGGTTTAAGGTTTAAATGAAAAGGTGCCGGGACCAACCGTGACTAGTGGAAGTGTGAGACGTAAGAAGCATAGGTAGAGTGGGGACAAGTGCGACGAGAAGGGAAAAAGGTAAACTGTAGGAATGAATCGTAACACCCCTCGTCCTCGTCCCTCCTTGCCTAGGGAGACTGTCATTGTCCCTAATGTGAACCCCTTGCTTGGTCTAACAACCGGACACCACTTGGACTCTTCGTCATCCGTCCTTGTCCCCACTCCAAGTTACCTCCTCTGCCCTATCCTCCGCCATAGACCCGTTCCCATGCCTATTCAGGAACGCCCTCCTCCCCCGTCACCTTGGACCTTCACTGGTCACATCTGGAGATCTTCCCCATCACTGTCATTCGTCCTTACATCTGCCCAGGATCTCCCCCTGGCGCCCTTGTACGCTTTCCCCTTCTTCTTATTCACCTTGTAGACTTTCATTTATCTTACTGTTGGTGCTATCGGCACACCCTTCACCCTAGTCATGCGTCCTACCAATGTCATGCTGTAGTTCTCCCTTCACCCCACTTACGCGGCCCCCACCCTCGCTTATTTCACACCTGGCACTTTAGCCTGCGCGTCCTTCTGACGTCCTTGCCCTTTGCCCACACCCTTGGCCCACGTTTGGGCTCCTCTTGATTCGTATACTTATATACCAGATGTTATGTTTGAGCGTAACAGGTGACACAACTCGTGTCCGCTAAGTCCCGAGTGGACTTTCCAAGAGCCTGGAGCTAGGTCTCTGAGGTGATATGAGAACTGGGGCATTACTTCCTAGCGAAGGGATAGGGGAGGGGGCGAGCCGAGTAGAGTGAGGCGAGGCCGGGGAGATGCGATCTCAGAACTTGTAGACACGAAGTGATGTGTAGATCAAAGTTAAGCTACAACCGCATAAGGTGGGCCTATATATAACTCGGAAGGGAAGACCAGTGTGCCCGTGGGGAAGAGTCCGTAAAAGGTAACCGGCACCAATAGGGAACAATAGGGAACAATATACCAGCCAGGAGTCTATAGTAAGAGTCATGGGGAAAACCTCCGAGAGGGAATAGGAACCGAGCCAATAGATAGGTGATCAACCGGGATCAATAGACCGCAGAGGATCACGGGAGAAGTAGAGAGACTGAGTCCGCAAACAGATACCGAGACATGCTGTGTGACACAGCGGTGATAATACAGCCGAAGGGCGATGAGGGGAAAGGCATGAGGCCAGGGATTGCCGAGGGGCACCGGTAAGACCCAAGTCCAGGGGCGATGAACAAGGATGAGAGTCGGAGGGAGTCAAGGCATGACCAGGAATGGAAAATGGGGTGTAGCTGGGGGCCGGATACGGGAGAGCCGGGCTGGGTACCGCGAGCCAAGGAAAATCATAACATCAGACCTCTTAGTACACTTGTTCCCTATCTTGATCTTACCTGGTACCTCCCTTGTACCTTGTACCCACAGACTTCCCCTAAGCGTTGTAGCACCTGTACTTCGCACCTTATCCAATGTCCATCCCCTTGATCATCATCTACTGCTGTCTGGCGCCCCCGTCAGGACTTCCTCGACTAGAAGATGCCACCAGGTCTACGTTGCCAGCTACCCGGTTGGAACATAACAACAAGTGTCCAAAAACACCTTTGAAATCATCCTATCAAATGTACTCCTAATCCCAGAGTTCTGGATCTCGCTCATCTTTGTAAATTGACTTGCCTCCACTGGCCTCTTAACTGTCTTTCCAGCAAAATCAAATACTTGCTATGTCTGGAAAGACCACAACACCATCCTAGTTGCCAATCACATAGATGGCCTGTACCATGCAAGGGTCACTCTGAAAGACCAGAAGAAGGCCACCCATGCATTCATTGACATAAATCTCCTCCACAGATGGATGGGACACATGTTCATCGACCAAATACGATACATGGTCAAGTCTGACAAGCTCTGAGGCATCGACACCCTCACCGGAACGCCCACATTCTATAAGGCATGCACACTAGAAAAGATGAAACAACTGCCTTTCAAAGCCCAGAGTGAACCTCGGAGCACCTGACCCCTGGAAATGGTACACATAGACATTGGAGGCCCCATAACTCCGAGATCACATGAAGGCTACAGATTTTGGCTCATCATTGTTGATGACTTCAGTCGCTTCCCTTGGGTCTACTTCATGAAACACAAGAGTAAAGCCCTACAAATCTACAATCAATGGAAGGTCAATATCCAAACTCTACTCTGGATGGAGATAAGACAGGAGGACTTTTCAGAACTCTACACTAAGTTCATCCGGAGCAATGGTAGAACAGAATATACCAACAAGGCCTTTCAGGACCAACTCTGGACTGATGGCACACTCCTTGAGACCTCCGCCCCATACACTCTGGAACAAAACAGTCTAGCAGAATGCATGAATCAGATGCTGGCCACATTGGCAAACACCATGCTAGAGGAGTCAAAGCTTCCAAAATCGTTCTGGGCAGATGCCATGTCCACCACTGCTTACATCACCACATGAAGTCTGGCCTCCAGACTACAAGGCAAGGTCCCCTATCAGATTTTCTTCAACCGACAGGTTGATCCGACTCTCTTCTGCCCCTTCAGATGTCCAGCCTATGCCTACACACCAAAGGAGCAGTGGGGGGGGGGATTCTGATCACACAGAAGAAAATGCATCATATTAGGGTACACTTATGGACAACAAGCCTACAAACTCCTTGATATCGAACACCAGACCATCATCTCCAGTCGCCACATCATTTTCAATGAATCCGGAACAATCTCTGAGACTGAATCTGCTCCATGAAATGGCCCTGCTGTTGAGGGACAGTGGGAGGGCTTAATTCCAGAGCACCTCCATCTACCGGAGCATGATAATAATGATGACTATCCACCTCCATGCAATACCGGACCAGTGGGAGATGCCCCTGCTGCTCCAAAGCACCTTCCAGAACATCCTGCTAGCCCTGGCATTGAGGAACTGGCAAACCAACTAGACCAACTCCAGCTAGATGAAGCTCCTGCTTCTTCTCCTGCTCCTGCTCCTGCTCCAGCCCCAGCTCCTGCTCTAGCCCTTGCTCCTGCTCTTGCTCCTGCTCCAGCCCCAGCTCCAGCTCTGTCTGTCCAATGGAGCAACTGATAACAACAGGCAGCAAACAAAAACAAAGAATATGAGTGTACCCTAGAGAAAGAAGCTGCAAGATGAGAAAATCATAGAGAAGAAGCGCAGGCTTGGGAACCTACTCTGGAACCTCCAGAACCAGAACTCCCAGGGGCATTTTCTGCCTCCATTGAGGACGTCCTATTCACAGGAACAGCAAATACCTCCAAGGAGTCACTCCCCAAAAACCTAAAGGAAGCTTAGTCCAGAGCAGACAGGGACTTATGGAAATCTGCCATTGAAGAAGAACTGCAAAGTCTTAACTCCAACCACGTCTATGAAACCATACTCATTCCAGATGAAGTAACTCTGATCACTTCCAAGCTGGTATTCTGAATCAAAAAAGACAAAAAAGGAAATGTGGAGTGGTACAAAGTCTGGATAGTCGTGCGCAGCTTCACACAGAAGGAAGGAGTTGATTATTAGGAGGTCTTTGCTCTGGTAGCAAATCTTGATTCCATCTGTACCCTAATTGCCCTAGCCACCAAGTACAATCTGGAATTGGACCAAATGGATGTTTCCACAGCCTACCTAAATGGAGAACTGGAGGAAGACCTATACATGTCACCTCTGGAAGGTGTTCCCATCCAACCTGGATACTGCTGGAAACTCCAACGCTCCTTATATGGACTAAAACAAGCTGGCCGAACTTGGAACAAAACCCTAGACCAAAAACTTGGAGATCTCAGATTTATTTGCCTAAATGCTGAGACATGTCTCTATGTGTTCCAAAAGGATGGACAAGTCTGTTTCCTAGTAGTCTATGTTGATGACCTCCTTTTAGCTGCCACTACCTGGAGGTTCATGAACTCTGTCAAAACCAAACTCTCCACTGCTTTCAAAATACATGACCTCGGAGAAGCTAGGTACATTCTCACAATCGAAATCAGGCAAAACCGAAAACTCTGGACCATCTTCTTGTGCCAATCTCAGTATTGCTGCACAATCCTTGAGCGGACTGGTATGTCCATGTGCAAACCAGCATGGACCCCCATCACACATGTTACGGTTCGACCTAGGATGGGGCGACCGTAGACCCGAAGGGTGGAAGCTCCGAAAGCAAGAGAGCGAAGGGATCGAAAGTAGGACGGGAAAGTGCGGAAAGGCAAGGACGCAGGGGGAAACGAGGATCGGAGGTCCGAGGTTCCGGTCGACTCAGGTCTAAGGCCTTGTTGTCGAATATGAGGATGCGAAGGGACTTAACCGGTCCAGTGACAGGCGAAGTTGAGTCGCGCAAAGGTGAGCTTCAAGAGGTAGATTCGGGAAGCTAAGCTACCGTACAGGGACGCTAGGCTGCCGTTTAAGTAGTGTACCCTACTGCACACAGACCGAGTCAGGAATGGTAGGTACAGGGCGAAGGGGAAAGGGATGTGCATGGTGTCCAAGCGGGGGTACTACAGCTAGGACACGGAATGGGGTGAGACGGAAGCAATAGTTGGAGATGAAAAGCGGAGATGAAAGGGGCGCTGCCCGGGGCGGAGGGGAAGGGTTCAGAAAAGAACCCGGGCTAGGCTGTGTGGTTTAAGGTTTAGATGAAAAGGGGCCGAGACTAACCATGACTAGTGGAGGCGTAAGAAGTAAGAGACATAGACGGGGCTGGGGCGAGCGAAAGAGAAAGAGGTAAAGAGAAAGAGGTAGAGGTAAGAATGGATCGTAACAACACACAGCCTTCAACTTTTCACAACTGATTTGACAGATGATCGCATCGTTCCAAAGATGATTATCGAAGGAAAATAGGTCTCATACTTGACAATCATAGGTTTGCTAATGTACCTCATGCTTGGAACATGCCCGGACCTCACATACACAGTCAGCACACTTAGTTGCTTCAGTGCAAAGCTCAAATTCATTCATTGGGAAGCCGCGAAACGCACACTCCGATATGTGCAAGCCACTAAAGACATGGAACTCCACTTCGATGGAATGGACCTTTCTATGGACATGGACTTTCATGAATACTCCGATGCAGGTTGGTCTCAGGAATCGGACGACTCCCATTTCACCTCTGGTTTTGTATTCATTAGCAACCACGGAGCCATCTCCTGGTCTAGCAAGTTACAAAGCATGGTGGCCCTTTCCACTATGGAATTGGAGTACATCAGACTTAGCAATGCTGGACAACACTTGGCCTGGCTCTGAACATTCTTTGATGAAATTGGGCACCCACAAAAGGCTGTTGTGAGTCTAAGCAATCGGGAGATGATGGCGAAGACGAATGATACTGCAAATCCAGAAAGATGGTTTTGAGGAGTAAAGGCAAAGTATTGAAGAGGAGGAAACTTGCAGGGTAATAGCGTAGTTAGCTATGGGATCTCCTAGGGATCTAGACTCACTGTACTGGGAAGTACTGAGACCGTGATTACCTGTCTAATGGAGAGGACTCTCGTTGAGTAACCAAGATCTAGACAACTATCTTAGAATTGGGGTTCTAAGGTCGTCTAGGGATGTATTATATAGTAATGTACATTGTGCACAGACCAGGCTGTGTGTGTAAGTAAATGACTGTAAGTATTAAGTACTGGGTGTAGGGTATGACGTCGTATGGGAATGATGAGTAAGGTGGAGATGGAGATTAAGGTGGAGTGGGAAGGGGAAGACATCTTGGGTAATTGTAAGGTCTAGGCCAATAATGAACTAAGTCATGGCCGAGGAGATAGGAAAGGAAGATGAGATAAGTAAGTATCACGTGATCATGGAAAGAGGGATCACATGATGATAAGGAAAGGAGGAGCACATGACCATGGGAAGGTCACGTCATCAGAATTGTTTAAGGTAAAAGAGAAGTAAAGTAAAGTAGAAAGATTAAGAGAGAGTGAAGTGAGGCGAGCGAAAGGGAAAAGTAAAGCATTATGAGGTGAACTCATAACAAAGGCCCCCACTGAACTGCTTTGCGACAATCAAGCAGCCATTATTCTATGTCACAATCCGCAATTCTGAGCCCAGACCAAACACATCCAACACAAGTACCACTTCATCCAAGACAACCTAGTTAGAAAAGGAGAAGCAACAGTCTGATACATTTCCACCAAGGACATGGTGGCGGACATACTTACAAAACCACTCATCAAGGATTAGCATTGGAAATTTGTTCAAGGTATGGGGTTGCAGCTACACTCGAGTGGGAGTGATAAAATACTACTTACTCCAGAAGGAGTTCCAGTGGTCTGGTCCTCCAAAGGGACCACATAGATGTTAGACCCACTCTGGAGTTAGGACTGGTAACTCCAGAGTGGCACCTTTCCTTACGATACGGAATCACCACTCAGCAATGGCTCCTGCAATTATTACCATACTTTTCCCTTGGGACTACCTTCTTGACAGTTATTGAGGTACAAGTGTACCTTCACCACATGGTATATATAGCTTGTTTTCTTTCCCCAACACCTCAGTTGTTCTCGCCCTTAGGCAACAGCTGAGGTATGTTGTTTACTCTATATTAGCTACTCTAAGACTAATGTACTACAGCTCCGGTACTTACAGGTGAATACACCAGTTGTTCTCGCCCTTAGGCAACAGCTGAGCTCCAGTACTTACAGCATTGGACTTGCTCTGCTATACTCTGGACTTTGAAAAGAGTCCATGCTTATGTCCTCTCCACAGGGTCAATAGAGAAAGCCTCCAAGAAGGCAGTGTGAAACACTGCCTCATCACCTATAGTTGCGAGAATGTCCAGCCACATGTCTGAGTCCTCTATGACCGTAAGAAGAGGTGTCCCATGACCAGTCATGGGACTTGTACTCGTAACATTACCCCCATCCACTCCTCCTGCACCCACCCCTTCCAGCAAATTTCCTGCAATCTCATCACTGATCTTCCCCTATCCAGTGGCTTTGATTCTCTTTTGGTCCTGGTTGACCACAGCCTTACTAAGGGGGTGATTTTCTGCCCTACCAACAAATCTGTGACAGCAGAAGGCATAGCCATCCTCATTTTCATCTCTGTCTATAAATGCCCTGGTCTTTTTGACAAGGTCATCTTTGATCGGGGACCTCAATTTGCCTTGGCATTCACCAAAGAACTCAAAAAACTCCTCAACTACAACCTAGCCCTCTCCACTGCCTATTACCCTCAAACAGATGAAGAAACAGAACATGTCAATCAGGAGGTTGAGATCTACCTCCAGGTCTTCTGTGGGGCTCATCCTATAGCCTGGGTTAACTTGATTGCCAATGCCAAATTCGCCCACAATCATCACCCCCATTCTGTCACTAACCAATTCCCATTCTACCTCATGATGGGATATGAACCCCATGTCCTATCATCAGTCATCTCTGAGACCTCCCTTCCCACAGTGACCTCCCATATCAAGAATGACAAAATATTGCTCACTCCAGAAGGTATTCCAGTTCTCTGAGCCTCTGGAGAACTCACATAGATACTTCACTTACTCTGAAGTCCAGAAGTACTAACTCCAAAGGTTAGGAGTTCCCAGCTCCAGAGACTAGGAGTTTTTACTCCAGAGTTTGGGAGTTAAAACTCTGGAGCACTCTCCTCTATTATGGTACATGGCTATCATCCGGCTATAGCCCTTACTACATTCTTCCCTTCTTCCATCTTCCCTGACAGTTATTGAGGTATGAGTGTGCCTCCACCATACACTACTTAGGCTTCCACTTCTCTTCCCAGGACCTCAGTTGTTTTTGCCCTTTAGGCAACAGCTGAGGTGAGTTGTTTCCTACATACTATTTACTCCAAGACTAATCTACCTTAGCTCCGGTACGACTAGGTAAATACAAGTTGTTTTCGCCCTTTAGGCAACAGCTGAGCTCCGATATGACTAGCATTGGACTTGCTCCACTATACTCCAGACTTTGACAAAGAACTTGACAGCTGCCCGTTGTAGGGAATGGTGATTTCCTACTGTGGCACAGTTCATTACACCTCATTCATTGTCATCTTCAGTCCACCCTCACCCATACACCGGTCCACTGCTATCCTTGCCTCATCCACCTTGTCCACCTTGTCTGGACTCACTGGATTCCTCTGTCTGTTTGACAGACTCTCCTTCATCATGTCCCAGACACACCTAAACTCATTTGTACCTTTTAGGCAACTCCCTTTCATTACTTACTATGCATTTACACTCTTGTTTCATATATCTGACGTCCTGTTGTCTTCCTTACATACAGCCTGCTGTCTTTACCTTGGTATCTTACTTTACCCAAGTTTCAGACTTATAAGGGGTCATTTGAATTCCTGAATGACATCTTCCGCTTCTACCTCTGAGTTCCCTATCATGTGGAATGACTTGAAGAGGATCTCTCGACTACTGGATGCCTTCTGCTCGAGCATACTGCTGCTCTTTAGAACTGCTGTCTTTGCATACTGCCACAACACAAATCTGCTGATGACACCTGCAGACAAAAGTACTGGAATATGTCCAGACTACCCAGTTTTGAGGGAAACACCTTTGAACCTCCCTTCTTCACTTAGATTACACTCTGATTCCCTTTGGGGATGAACATATCGTTCACTTTTTTATCTCTCTTGCTAACTCTTAGTCTGGACTTCGTCCTGGACTTTTTAGCAGTTTTACAACTGGAGCCCATTACAAGGGAATCAGAAGAGCCATGGAGAAGGACCCTTCAGTCCAACCCTTGACACATCCAACAACAAGAATTTGAAGACATACTCTTCCAGTTCAGAGATCTACACCTATCCAAAGACTCTTGCTTCTTCTCCCCAGTCCTTTCTAGACATCCCTCAACCACCATGTCATCACCCACTTTGACAGATCAGCTGGTGTCACTCCTTGCTGAGTGGTGGAACCAAAGTCCAAAGGTCGGATCCGATAGAGAAAGCATTATGACAACCACTTCATCAACCAAGGATTTGCCCCTGACAGGATCAGAACTGCCACCAGAATATTCTGTATTCACATCACCAGCTCTGCCAGGGGCATTCTTCCATTCCTTGCCTCAGAAGAAAGAACCCTTGCCATCATTTATCCAATGACCCTTGTCCCCGCTTACTCTGCTTCCATCACTGACACCATCCAACCCTTCGTCCTATTCATCCTCCTCACCCTCATTGTCATTTTTATTTGGTCCATCTCATAAAGTGTTGGATATGAGTTTGCCAGCAATTACGATATATCTGCTGCCAGCAATTCCATATCCCATCTCTTTGCTTCTGAGGCCTATACAATCTAACAGACCTGGTCCCTTCTGGAGGTCCCAGTTACCCCCACCCACAATTTCTGTATCATTGGCACTTATACCACAAATTCCCACATATCCACCATTGGCAGCCCTACAAGCTCCAACCACTATTCCAGTACCATCCAGAAGAATGGCCAACCCTATTCAGATGCCGTTGAGAGGTACCCAGAATGTCCTGAAGTTTGATGGGAAGAATCCATCTTAGCTCCTGCGCTATCTAAAGGACATTGAGTTCCTTGGGGATGCAGCCAGTTTGACACAGAAAGAACGAGTCAAAGCCACCCTCTGCTATGTGGATCTCAATGAATCCAAAGTGTGGGAGATGCTCACAGAAGCTAGAGCCTGCCTGGCCAATTGGGCTGACTTCACTAAAGCCATCAAGAAACTATATCCCAGATGTGAGGGAGATTGTTACGACTTGCAGTAGCCCCTATCCTTTTTCAGCTCAGCCCCTGTCTCACACCTGTGAAAGCCGTCTCTACACTCGTACCTCGCCTCTCGTCCTTGTTCCTCCTTGCCTAGGGAGTGTTACGATTCTTCCCTATGTCTACCTTTTTCCCTCTCTTTTCTTCACTCGCCCCAGCCTTACCTATGCTCCTCACGTCCCATGTTCCTGTCTGTCACGGTCAGTCACGGCCCCTTTTCATTTAAACCTTAAAACCACACAGCCTAGCCCGGGTTCTTCTTGAACCTTCCCCTCCACCCCGGGCAGCGCCCCTTTTTATCTCCGCTCTTCATCTCCGGCTATTGCCTCCGTTCCATTCCATTTCGTGCCCTTGCTGTAGTACCCCCGCTCGGACACCATGCGCACTCCCCTTCCCCTTTACCCTATACCTACCATTTCTGACTCGGTCTGTGCGCAGTAGGGTATGCTATTTAAACAGCTAGCCACAATCCCTGTACTTTAGCTTAGCTTCCCGAATCTACCGCTTGAAGCTCATCCTT